>PVKE010001442.1:0-56275 GCA_004027555.1 Craseonycteris thonglongyai
TTTTTTTTTTTTATATTTATAGAGAGTAATTATTTTATCTTCAGTGCATATTTATTTCTATTTTACTTTTGACAGATAGAGAGAGAGACAGAGACAGAGACAGCTAGAGAACCGAACTGTGGGAACTCCCCAGTTCAGCATGTGGGTCCGCCTGGGCCGGAGCCGGGATTCGATCCTCGGTCCTCGTGGCCTCAAAGCAAGCGCTCAACGCGCTGAGCCGTCCCGGCTTTCCCCACCCTGGCAAGGTTTTTAAGTCCCTCATGGCTCTAGGAAACTAGCTAATAGAGTTCCTCATACACTTGCCAAGTGTTTATTGAGTACCCACTGAGTGCTGACCCTGGGGGACATAAATGGCAGACAGGGTCCTTGACTGCATGAGGCTTACCATCTATTAATAGTCACACACACACACACACACACACACACACACACACACACACACACACACAAGCCTGGGTTCCCAGGACACTGTGTGAGAGGCCAGCTCTATTCCAGGGTATATTCTCCTCCGTGTATTTCCAGAGCCCTTTTCTTCTCTCCTTTCATAGGAGTGGAGCAAAGCTCTTTTCACAAGGCTGAAATGTGTTTTTAAGCTGTATCCTCTTTGCTGCACTGCACCTGAGGTCCAAACCACCAATCACCTCTTGGCCTGGATAGCAGCAATAGGCTTCCAAAGGGCCCCTCCTCCCCTTCTTATCCTTCTTATCCTCCTACCTACCTCCATTTTCCATTATCCAATCAGAGTACTCTCCTTAAACACATGCATCCGACTATATGGTTGCTACCTACATCTATCCAAGGGCTCTCAGCACATTGAAGAAAAGTCAAATCCCTCTGACACCTACAAGGATCTCCACAGTCTGTTCACCTGTCTCCCTTACTCTCTCTAATCCTTCTTACTCCATTTTGTCCACCTACCACCCAGACAGTCTCAGGGTCTTTGCCATTGTCATTTTACCTACTTGAACATTCTCCTCCAAGCCTCCCACCTGCTCCTTCCCATCTTTCAGGTCCCTCCTTAGGCTGTGGACAGGAGTGGGGCTCTGTTCCTCGCTGGCTGCATGACCTGGAACAAATCATTGGGATTCTCCATGCTGCTGTTTCCCGTGAAATGGGGATTGTTAATGGTAACCAGTGTTAGTTATTATTTGTACTATTTCCTTAGTGAGGCTTCCCTGGCTTCCCAGTGAAAAGTAGGTTTCCCCAGTCACTCTCTCATCACTCAAGTTCCTTCATCGCACTTAGCAGTACCTGAAATAATCCTGGCTATTCAACAATTTTTTATTTATTTATTTATTTATTTTTGACAGAGAGAGATACAGAGACAGAGACAGAGAGAGAACTGAACTGGGGGAGCTCCCAGTTCAGCACATGGTTCCACACGGGCCGGGGCCGGGATTTGATCCTCGGTCCCCGGGGCTGCAAAGTGAATGCTCAACCCACTGAGCCATCCCAGCTTCCCCTATTCAACAATTTTATGCAACCAATATTTATTGTACACCTACTATGTGCCAGAGACTATTTGTAATTGCATCGGATCGGGCACCCTGTTAAGGCAGCGTCTTTGCCTGCTCCAATCACCCAGACCTCCCCAGCGTGGCCTGCACCCAGTAGGCGCTTTGCACCTCTAGTGCGACCCACCCGCCCCTCCCCCGCTCCAGGAAGTGCGGGGGCTCAGCCGCCGGGCGGGCCGCGATGCACACTGGGAAAGCAGCAGCACCAGATCCAAGATGGCGGCCAGTAGGAGGCTGATGAAGGTAAAAACCATTCTCCGGCGCCGGTCGGGCCGGGGGCGGCGTCCTGGGCCCGGGGACCCCTCCGCGGACCTGGGCTCCTCTGGGCACCACCGCCTGGCCTCCCACCCTGGGTGGCCCCGTCGCCCCAGCCTCACCGGGCCGTGCGCGGGCTGAGGGAGCTAACGGGGCCGCCTAGGCCTCAGCCTGGGCGGGAGCTCCAGGCCGCACTGGTAGCCGCCTCCGGCCGCCCAACCCGGCCCCGGGCGTCCACTCCGGCCGGAGTCCGGACGGATCCCTCTGCTCGCTTTCCAGACCGGGGGCGGCGTTGATGTTGGTGCTCGACCGGGTGGCCCTAAACCGGGCACCCGCTGGGAAGGCCGGAGCGCTGGAGCCCCGGCCGGGATTCCGCGCCGCGGAGCCGCCCCGCCCTGGGCCGCATCGCTCTGGGCTCGGAGTCCCACTCCGCTCGTCCGCAGTTCTGGAGGCCGGGAGGCTTAGTCTGGGGAAGGGAGGAGGAGGAGGCTGGAAGAAGAAAGTTAGGTCAGTTTTTTTATGGGTCGTTTGAAATTGCGCTAGATCCTAGCAAACGTCGCCTTGTGACTGCAGAGTCACAAGCGGGCAAGTTGCAACTCCAGGACGGCGTGGGGTCGGCCCCGATCGCGGCGCGGTTCTCCTTCCCCGTCTCTTTTTCTGCCCTCCACTTAGTCACCCCCATCTCCTTTTCCTAATGAAGCAAAATGCCATTTGTGAAGGAGTTGGGGTTGGCATCAGTCGTTCGAATCAAAACCAGCCAAAGTTTATAAATATAACTTGGTACTTTGAATGTAGTGGGGTGTCTGTCCTCTTGCTAAATTGGCTCCATTGGTGAGGAACACAGATGCCGAACTGGTTTAATTCTTTCTCGAGTGCGTTTGGCGGCGCCCTCCGGAGCCGACCTCGCCAACATTTGTGAGTCGGCCGGCGGGTAGAGCTGCCGGGCTGCACCGGGCCGGAAATAAAAAAGGCCCAGGAGCTGGTTTCCTGAGGGGAGATAAAGAGCTGGGGTTCCTCCTGGGCAGAACAGTGCTCGTTAGAACTGGACATTGAACTTGGGAGTTTCAGCCTCTGGGTCCTCCCTCCCTGGGAACATTTCCTTTCTTTTGTTCACTAAGGACTGGAGACGACATTTAACTTAATAAAACTGGGTTGGAAGTGGGCACAAAAGAACAGTCGTCAGACTCCAGACCTCTCCGCATCTCTTTTCTTTCAGTGACACCACCATTCACCCAGTCATCCAGATGAGAGGACTGTTACTCACTTATTTCCCTAGTCTACTCCCCAGATACTGACACCCATTAAGCCTTCTGAATTTTACTTAAGAAAGATTTCTTGTGTGCCTACCTTCCTTCCTAATCTTACTGAAATTACTTGAATTCATATCCTTATCTCTCTGGTGCACTCCCCCTTCTCTGATTCCCCTTCAGTGACACCATCATTTTTTTCCCTAAAGTAAATGTTTAGTCCTTTCACTTCTGTTGAAAACTTCTATGGTCTTATTGTCCTCAGCAGTTAATCCTAACTTCTTCTTTGGCATATAAGACCCTTCTTAGGTTGACTGAAAATCTGTTCAGCATTCCCTCCTGCCACTTGGTTTCTCACTACCCTTGAACCTAATCACAGTATCTACCCTCTTCCCGTTTTTAGCTTTTACTCTCTGCAGCTCTTTACATTCATGATCATGTTTAATCCCTGTGAAATAGAAACTATTGTTCCCATTTTTGTAGATGAGAAAATTGATGCAGAGACTCGTTGGCTTGCCCAAGTTTTTCTAGCCAGGAAGAATGAGTGAGCTATGATCTCAGTTCTGACTCCAAAGTTCCCTACTCTTGCTGTGTGGTCTCCCTTTGCACATGCTGTTTGCTCTACCTGAGAAAGGCTGCCTCCTCTTCACCTCTCCCTTCCAGGGAAGTCCCAGGTTCAACTCCAGTGCCAGCTACTCTGTGAGGCTTTCCCCCATCCCCCTTCAGATGAGTTGTTTCCTCCTTTCTTGTGACCACAGCACTTTCTTTATGTTTCTCTTTGAGCATTTGTCACAGTCTGATTTGTGTTAGACTTGTCTTTCTACTTAGTTCTGATTTCCTCATGGGCAAGGATCTTGGCCTAATTCATCCTGGTATCCCCTAGCCTAGCCCAGTTGACCCAATTTGGGGTTTCCAGGCTCCCAGGAGTCTGAGAGGGGAGTTACTATGGCTTTTTGGTTTTTTTTTAAGATTTTATTGTTTTTGACAGAGACAGAGAGAAGGGGGAGGGCCCAGAGCAGTCTCCATAGTTGTACATCATCAGTTTTTTACATGGTTTAATTCCACACAGGTGGGCCGGCCTGCATGGGAGATACTTCCCTGTGAGCTGGGGGCTGAACCTGGAGCCTCCTACATGGGAAGCTCCCCTGGGGAGAACCGAACTGGGGGCCTCCCACATGGGAAGCACATCCTAGTTCAGCATATGGGTCCACACGGGCCGGGGCTGGGGCTAGGACTAGGACTCAATCCTCAGACCCTGGAGCTGCAAAGTGAGCACTTAACCCGCTGAGCCATCCCATCTCCCCCTACTGTGGTTTTTAAATTTTGTGTATGTGTTTCAAAAAAATTGGAGCTTAGGGAAAAAAAATGTAACGTTAACTGAGTACTTATTAGTGCTACATCATTTACATAAGTTCTTTCTTTTCAATATTCCTTAAAGTTAGTGTATTGTCATCTTGATTGAGAAATAATTTTCACAAATGAGAAAACTGTGAGGCTTAAATAGTTTGAGTGTTGGGTAAGGTGGAATAACAGGTGGGTGGGGAGAGATGAAATACTAAATCTCCCCAGCTCCAAATCCCAAGTTCCATTCCCTTTGTCACACTGACTTCTTATTCCAAGGATGTATGGAAGAGTACGTTGTTTCTTGAGTTGTGGGTGGAAATTTTGTCAATTCAGTGGGATTCCTGGTTACATGATGCTAATCATTGTCTCTGAGATTCATTGTTTTAAGTCTAGTTAGTAAAAAAAAAAAAAAAAAGGGTGGGGTGGGGAATGTGGGTTGGCTCAGTGGGTTGATTGCTTGTGTTGTAGCCCCAGAGTCCAAGGATTGAATCCCAGCCCCGGCCCTATGCTGAACTGGGGTGTGCCCCAAGTTTGGTTTTCACTGGGGCGTGCCGCCCATGCAGGAGGCCGGTTCCTACTCAATGCAGCCCTGTGCCCACCTGTGGAATGAAACTATGTAGAAAACTAATGATGTGCAACTATGGAGATTGTTCTGGGCCCTCCCCCTTCTCTCTGTCTGTCTGTCTCTCTCTCTGTCAAAAACAATAAAAAAATCTTTAAAAAAAAAAGATTGCTTCAGGTTGATCAATACTTGAGGTGGAAATAATAAAAAATTTTTGATGATGAAAAGCAAACAGATGTTGAATAGTCAAATGGATTACATGTTAAAGAACTTTAGATTTCCTCAAAAACTATTTTCCAGGACACTCAGAATCAGAGATTTCTTTGTAACAATGACTCTGCAAATAGTGTAAAATACATTATTAAAAGTAGAGTAATTTGCATATATTCGTCTGAGAAGTTATTTTAGACAAAGTGAATATCATAAAGTCTTTAATTCAGAAAGCATTTGCCGGGGAAGCCGGGATGGCTCGGTGGGTTGAGTGCTCACTTTGCAGCGCCGGGGACCTGGGATCGAGTCCCGGCCCCGGCCCGTGCGGACCCATATGCTGAACTGGGAGCTCCCCCAGTTCAGTTCTCTCTCTGTCTCTGTCAAAAATAAATAAAATATTAAAAAAGAGATATTTAAAAAACAACAACAACAAAAAAACCTTTCCTCCTTAAAAAAAAAAAAAAAAAAAAAAAAGAAAGCATTTGCCAAGGGGAATAATCGCCTTGTTTAGAGCCACTTTTAGGAAATACAATGTAATAAAACATTAAATACATTTTAATTAGCAAGCAGCTAATTTAGCATTGATGGCAGCAACCAGATTGTAACCAATGCTTCAATCAGTAGGGAAATAGCTACAAAAGTGAAACCTGTAGGTGTGGATAAGGGAATTGATTGCAGTCTGATCATTTCTTTTCAGCCTCTCGATTACACACATCTCCCCAAAGGGACCTTCCAGCTGAGTATCTTAGAAGGGCTTTCTCAGTGGGGAAATTTGTTAATTTAAGAGAGGGGTGACATTTTATTAGTTATGGTGTAGCTGTTGAGATGAGGAATTAAGATTTGTAGCAGTCTTTTAATGTTAAATAATGTTCACTCAGGACTCCATATTGATATACTTTCAGTCCATAATCACATGTGAATGGGTAGGAGGAGTCACTAATAATTTATTGCTTGGAATTTATTGTACTAAGCAATGAACTAGTTTGCTTTCAAGCACAGGTTTATATTCGTCTGAGAAGTTATTTTAGACAAAGTGAATATCATAAAGTCTTTAATTCAGAAAGCATTTCTGAATGAGGTTGAGTAACTAACACAATAGAGTAATGAGTGTATCTGGTACTAGTGTGTTATGTCAGAAAGTGAGGGGAGTTTTACAAATGTTATGCCAGTAAATATCCTGAATCCACTGGGGTTCTGGGAACCAAGAAAAGCATTTTTTATCCTAAATTCATGCATCCCAGTAAGTTGGGACTATATCAGCCTCCCTTAATGATACTTTTTGTAAATGTTTTTCTATTAAAAGATAATTGGGACAGGCCTTGGGAAGAGTATACTCAGTTATTGCAACATTTGGTACCTTTTTTTTTTTAAATCACTTTTCTAACATTTTTTTAAATTTTTTTTTAAATTTTATTTATTTTTATTTTTGACAGAGAGAGAGAGAGAGATACAGAGACAGAGACAGAGAGAGAACTGAACTGGGGGAGCCCCCAGTTCAGCACATGGCTCCGCACGGGCCGGGGCCGGGACTCGATCCTCTGTCTCCGGCGCTGCAAAGTGAGCACTTAACCCACTGAGCCATCCCGGCTTCCCCTGGTACCTTTTCTTAAGGTTTATATTAGAACAAAAACACTTGCCTCGGTTGGCTTGAACCTTTTCTGACCTTGTCACGACTCTGAAGAAACTGTTGATTTCTTGTTTTATTGTGCCAGGTCACTTGCAGATATTCTCATTCCATTGAGAAATATCACTAAATGTTCAAGATATTTTCGTTTTCTTTTTCTTTCGTTTTTTCTTTCTTTTTTTTTTTGGTGCAGCAGTAAGTGAGGAATTAAAGCTTAGAGAACCACCAAGACATCCCTTCTGAACTCAGACTGTATCTAACCACCTTGGGAGTTTTCCTTTGAATGGCACATAGATCTGTAGGTGGTTAAGTCTAAGCTCATCCTGTGCCCTGCACTTTTCCTGTCTTGCCTCACTCAGGTAATGGTGCATTTGTCTACTCAGTCGCCCAAATAAGAACCTGGGGTAGCCTGCCTTGCCCCTTCCTTCTGTGTCTAGCCATTTGACTAGATTCTGCTGAACTACACCTTTATTTCTGTTTTATGCCTGTCTTTTCCCCGTTCCCACTGCCACTCCTTGAGCTTAGGCCATCCCCATTTGTGGTAGGACACCTCATCAGATTCCTCAGTGGTTTCCTTTTATTCCTCACCAGTAAGTCTGTCCTTGGCCCTCCCTGCATGATTCCTAATCAGTGTATCCAAGAGAAGTGCACATGCCCAGGCCCTGCTCTCAAGAGATTGGAACCAAATTCAATAGGTCAGAACTCTGTATTTAAAAACTTTTCTCTTCCACTTGCCCATGGAATCCCCTAACATGGCATTACCTGCATACCCTGCGTCTTTTGATGGGCATCCCTGTCTTTTCTCTGCACCAGGGTAGCTTCTTATCTTTTAAGACTCAGCTCAAGGGGCACATCCTCTGCTCTTGAGAGCTCAGTAAGGAAGAAGAATGGCATATTCCTAGAACAGAGATCCTTGTCTGTCCATTGATGGATATATGCCAGCTGAATAATGAAGTACAGGGGAGGGAAAGACCCTCTGACTTGGAGAAGGAGGTGGAATTTGGTCTGGCCCTTCAGAGTGAATAGGGTTTTGGTAGTTGAGGAAAAGAGGACCAATTAGCCAGTGAGGTAGAGTGGCTTTCATACCTCAGAATGGATGTGGACAGTGGTGTTGAGAGATGCCCTGAGGAATGAACCCCAGTAACAGTCTACCCCCCATTATTTCTGTATGCTTCTGACCTTGTGACATCCCCTCCTTAGGTTTTAGTTAGTCCAGCCTCTGAATTGCTTTCCAGAAGCACTGGGGAACTGGCCTGGTTCTACTCTAGGCTGGCATGTCCAGTGCACCTGGCCCTCCAGAACAGGAGCCTTTCCTTCTTTCCTCTGTTCTGCAAGGGCTAGGTTCTCCCACCAACCACAGGGAGAGCTGCCTCTCCATGCAAGGCATTATGGAGGGAGATGTTAATGGATTTAAGGACAGGTGGCAGTAGAGATGCCGTAGTTTTTCCGTTGAGGAACAAGATATATCACCTCCTGCAGCATCCAGGAGAAATGGGAGGCTGCTCACTTGTGAGGGCTTTTGCCTGTGTGTGTCTCCTCTGGCCAGCCTCATCCTGTCTGTTCTTGAGGGCATGAATAAGCTTAGCCCTCTTCCCAAAAAAAGGGGCAGGATAGGAAAGGGTTTTTCACTCGGGGCAAAGCTATTGAGGGAGAATACAGCTTAGTGGTTAAGAGCTCAGGTTCTGGAGTTTGAGTCCTATGCCTTCAGCATCTCAGCTGGGTAAACCCAAGCAAGTTACTTTGCTTCTCTGCATCAGTAACTTCAGTTGTGTGTGAAGGTTAAATGAGTTAATATCTATCAGTTGCTTAGAAGAGTGCTTGGCATATATTAAGTGTGGGATACATATAGATATTATTATCGGGAGTGAGTAAGACATGTTCCAGAGTGGTGGGGAGAGAGTCTGGCAGGAGGAGAAGGTTTGGAGGATTTGAAAGAAGTGGTGCTAAGAGGTAGTTTGAGGACAGGCAGGGGCATACCTGCCTGAACATAAACTCACCACCAAGACAGAGCCCATTCTCTTACCTGCAGCACTCTCCTGCCTCTTATGGTTCTTAGGGTTAGTGAAAGGCTTACTGACAGCTGTGTGAATGTCTTTGTTTAAAATGTTTAGTTTTTCCAATGAAAGCTCTGGATTCAAACTTTCTCTTCCCAGTATCTCACCCCATGTATTTTCTCTTTCTGTTCTGGATGTATACACAGTGCAGTTAACAGTCGCTGTGTCCAGTCTCTATGGAAAGGCACCAAAAAGTGCTGAGCTGGGAGATGGGGTGGAAATTGAAAAAAAACTCTTGAATAAATAGTTGCAGTTCCAGAAATAATGTTACCTTTTGTCTTTCCTTTCAGCCTTGAAGCAGAAAGTTAAGAAAGGTTGCTTATGGTGGCTGTTTCATTTATCTTCCTGCCTCTTGCCACATTCTCTTTAGAAAATCAGAGCTATGAGGGACCTTGACAGACAGGAGGCTGAGGCTTATAGGATGCACCCACAGATTAGCAGTTGAGCCAGGTGCACTCACTGCCCAGCTCTCATTGCTCTCAGAGTCTTGCTCCTGCTTTTCACATGGCTACTTTTGGTTTTTAAGGAGGGACAGGGTAAAAAGTTTGAGGATTCATTTCAGGTCAGGTGGTGGTTTGGGTTTTGTTCTGTTTTAAATAGTTCCATGTCTGCTGATAATAGTTTTCTATACTTCATTATCGTGTCAGATTTTGCTTCCATTTCTTACTAGCATAGTTTAGCAGAGGGGTGAAATACTATTTTGACAACCCCTAGCCCCGTAGGCATATTTGTCACCAAAGTAGCCACTAACATCAAGGCCAGTGCTCATGGTGCTGCTGTCTGTGTTTTTGAGGGAGGGTATAACTCAGAAGTTGAACCCTCTGAGCTGTCTGAGCCCTTTCTGAGATGTGTTGTAAATGCCCACTTTACACCAGTTTACCTGTTACTAAGAAAACTCAGGGGATGCTGGGAATAGCTCAACAGGTTGAACACTTGCTTTGCACCTGTGAGGTTTGTGCAGGCCCATGTGCTGAACTATAGTGCAACAGGTGGCGAAGGTTCTTGTCTCCCGTGCAGGAGAATCCCAGTGTGGTTCCTGCCCCACAGCATGGGCCCCACATCCACCTGTGTGGAATGAAAGAAAGTATGTCACAATTAATGATGTACAACTATGGAGATTGCTCTGGGCCCTCCCCCTTCTCTCTGTCTCTCTGTCTCTCTGTCTCTCACCTTCTCTCAACAATAAAATAAATCTTAAAAAAAAAGAAAGAAAATTCAGCATATGAAAACTAAACTTATAGAAGGATCTGCCATGTGTTTTACACAAGCAGTAGTGGTTCTCACTTGTCCTGCATCAGGCTTTGTGTCATTGGGTCTGATGTGGACAGACTTGAAGAGGTTGTGCCCCTACCCTTGAACTCTCAGTCTGGTGAGGGGTGCTGGACTCTGGAGTGTGTGTTGTAGGTTAAGAATCAGGTATACCCATGGTCAGATAGAGATAGCAATACATTCCAGGAGTGAGCCTGATGGCTGGAAGCTGACTCTGAATGAAGCTGGCATGAGAACCTGCTCAGCTGTGGCCTTATGTTCAGATTTACAGTATTGAATTACATTTATAAGTCATGATTTAGTGTCATTGCCACTGGTTGCTTTGCATAAACTTGGAAAGTGCTTTTCTGTCTAAATTGGTTACTTTGATATAGTCACACAAAAGCAGGGAGTAGCTCTTTCAAATTACTAATGTTCTACCAGTTGTGTAGCTGGTATTTGAGAGTGATTTTGTCCTTATATTTAAGGCAGGTTTGTGTCACTTTTCTTCAGATATCTGGCTCCATCTGTTGGGTTTCGTTTTGCCTGGCCAGGAGGAGCCTAGAAACATTTCTTGCACAACATAAACACTTAATGACTAGCTGTGAAGGGCTAGGGTAAATAGTGTATATGTTCATGCTTTTGTCATTATAAATCTTGGAAAGTGCTATTCCAGGGCAAGCTAAGCCCTCCCAGGCTCCTGCTCCAGAAATAGAAACCTGTGTGGTGCACATTTTCAGTGGAAGTGTTCACTACCCTAATCCACTGCTTTGTGTGGCTGAGATGTTCACGAAGGAGTACTTCTTGCTCTGGCTCAAGTCCTGGCCCTGCCCTGTACAAGGTCTGTGACTGGGCCCCTCTGAGCCTTGTCTTTATCATCTGTAAAATGAAACTAATATGTGTGAGTTGCCCATCTTAGGGGTGTCATGAGTTTCCAGTCATATCCTATGTGTTCTTCATTATAAGCACTGCAGAGTATTGTAACTAATCACTCGCTTCTCACCCGTCTCTCATTCAGGGTCTTGCTCCTGCTTTTCATGTGGTTGCTTTTGGTGCATGCCTCTTATACCAAAGACACACATCTTCTCTAGCATCTCTTCATTTCTGTTCTTGGTTGGGATTTTGAAAGTGATTGCACCCTAAATTGATGCCCTCCCGAAGGGAGTATGGTGGTGATGTGCTGTTAGCAAGCCCCATCTTACATTTTATTTATTTATTTTTTTAATTGAGATTTAATCAAGTGATTTCTGAAAGCTTTGTGCTAATAACCATAAACATACTCATTTCTAATTAAGTTCTGGTAATAGGCTATCAATGCTGTATCATTCCTATGTCCTGTTATGTTGAATAGAAGGTGTGTGTTGGTGCATTGACACTGTTTTAGATATTAAGAAATTGGTGATAAAATTATGGAAGGGGGGAAGCTGGGATCGTTCAGTGGATTAAGCGCTCACTTTGCAGCGCCAGGGACCGAGGATCAAATCCTGGCCCCGGCCTGTGTGGAACCATATGCTGAACTGGGGAGTTCCCCCAGTTCAGTTATTTCTCTGTCTCTGTCTGTCTGTCTGTCTGTCTGTCTGTCTGTCTGTCTCTCTCTCTCTCTCTCTCTGTCAAAAAATAAATAAATAAATAAATGTTAAAAAAATTATGGAAGGGATGAAACTAACATTGATTACCTACTGGGGTGCTAAGTGTTAAGCACTATACAATGTTTCTTGTGATTCTCATGAGGGCCCTGTGCAGTAGGTTTCCCATTTTTCAGGTAAGACAGTAGACCTTTTGGAATTTCAGGTGGTGTAAAGGGTGGGGCCAAGGATTGAGCCCAGGTTTATTGGACTCTAGAGGCCTCTGCTCTTTCTAGTCAATTGACAGTTTGGCAGTTGTTGAAGCAACCATCTGCCAAATCAATATTATTTCTATGTGTAATATATAAAATAAATGTTGAAGAGAGTAGTTGGTGATTGGAATGTTCTGATTTTGTCGCCTGTAGGAGTCTTCCGAATAGAGAGAACAGTAAAATGAGCAATATAAGCCATAATCAGCTTTCACTTAAAAAAAAAAAAAAGTTTAGAACTTCCACTGTTTCCATGTGCCTGGGTCAGTGGGAGCCGGAGCTGTTAGTTCCTTTAGAAGTCTATTTCTATCTGTGGAAATGACACTAAATAAATCAGGGCCTCATTGTCTTCCTTGCTAATACTGGGTTGGACAAGTGTGGTGGTTCTTAAACAGGGGTGCACTTCACTATCACCTGGGGATCTTTGGTCATAGGTGCTCAGCTACACTCAGGAAGTTCTGATTCTGCAGGTCTCTGTGGGGCCTGGGCACCAGTAAGTCTTTCTACCTTACCCCCCACCCTGCCACCCTGCCACCCCCGACCTCCTGCCAGGTGGGTATTGAACATCTCCCCCAGGGGCTTGGGCACACACCCTGGTGGAATCCCCCAAAATTAATAATTATTGCAGCCAAATTCAATTCTAAGCTGCTTCCCTAGCACTCCCACTGATTTCTTCTTCCATGTCTCAGAGTATGTTTACCACACACAGATGCCTGTTCTCTTCTCTCTAGAGTTTCAACTTTCCTCATCCTTCAAGACCCATCTCAGAACCTTTCTTCCACAAAGCTGTTACCCTCTGCAGTTGCCTGTTGGGCCTTTCTCACTCTGACCTTCAGGGTCCTACAGCAGTGCGTCTGCACTCTTAACCCAACCTCAGCAGCCAAGAACATGGCATTCTGCTTTACTTCCTATAGTTCTTTAGGAACACAATGTACCATTTTCTACTTAGCAAATATAAAATTACAGGATGATATGGAGTATGCTTTTGAAAACTACACTCCTACCTTGAGATTTCCTGGTCCACAGCATTGACATCTGAAACAGCCCTGACTTTCACAGTTGATTTTTTCTTGGTATGTCTATTTGGATTTCTTAAAGAGGACCATGGCCACAAGCTAGTTAAGAAACACTGGCTCTTCAGGGGCTCTCAGTCAGGCCATATTTGAGGATTAACCTGGGAAATTTTGAACAGCTCATTTTCCAGTCCCCATTGTAGACCCTCAAAGAAGAAAAAAAAGAGATTTTGTTAAATACTTTGCCCAGACTTGGATGCATTCATCAGAGTTGCATGCAGAGTGCTCGCTGTGTACAGGTGTCTCCTCCTTTCCTCTCAGGATTGAGCCAGGGCTTCTGTGTAGGGCTTGGAACACTGCACTCCTGCTAGGGCCGGGCCATCTCCTCTTTTGGTACCTGCAGAGTGGTTAGGCAGTGGTCCATTTGGGCCACATGCCATACTTTGGTCTGGATTGGGCATCAAGCTCTCTGAGCTAGTTTGGTGAATGAGCTGAGCAGCACACCCAGGCTCTTTCAGGTCCTACAGTACTCTGAGACCCATGTCTGGGCTCAGAAATAGATCTCATTGGGGAAGCCAGGATGGCTCAGTGGGTTAAGCAATCACTTTGCAGCCTCAGAGACCGAGGATCAAATCCCGGCCCAAGCTCGTGCGGACCCATATGCTGAACTGGGGAGTGCCCCCAGTTCGATTCTCACTGGGGTGAGACCCTGGCCCAATTTCTGCCCTGTGCAGCCCGACGCCCACTTGTGGAATGAAACTATGTGGAAAAACCAATGGTGTGCAACTATGGAGACTGTTCTGGGCCCTCCCCTTCTCTGTCTCTGTCTCTCTCTCTGTCTCTCTCTCTCTCTCTCTCTCTCTCTCTCTCTCTCTCTCTCTGTCAAAAACAATAAAAATAAATCTTTAAGAAATGGACCTCATTGCTCTTTCTCTCATCACTTACCCTGGTTGGGAAGCTTACTTTTCCCCCATACCCCCCCCCCACACACACCCCCAAGAAGGTTAGTTCTGCTTTCTCTCTTGGTTTGTCAGCATTGCACCAACAGCCCAGAGCAGCTGACTGTGGACTGCTTTTTGCTCTGAGCAGAACTGAAACAAACTTTTGTGGGGCATATTTTATAAGCTGTCATTCTTGGCTTTGGTCTTCCTGACCCTGTACTAGAACTAGATCTCTCTCACACTTTTTTTTTTTTCTTTTCTTTTTTTCGTCAGGTCCTTTCATTCATTATTTGAACTCTGAATTTACATTGGTTTCTTTATATTCCTTCCCAAGTTCTTCATTCTCAGAATCATTCTCAGTTCAGGGGTGCTTTTTTTGCTTGAGGGTTTGTCAGTCCTCTTGAGTCTTCTTGTCTTTTCGAGTCTCAGACCTTCAAATGAACCTGTCATTTTTCTGAATGACTCAGATCTGTCTTCAAGTTGTTCTCTTCAGGGGCATAATTGGCATTTCCGGTTGAACAGTTCTTGTCTGTAGGGCCATCTTGTGCAATGTAGGACTTTTAGCATCCTGGACCCTGGTAGTGCCAGTGGTTCTTGAGGATGTGGGGAAATTGGGGTGGGTAGTATCACAATGCCTGGCATCTAATGGGCAGGGCTAGGGATGTTTAAGTGCAGAGTTCTGCTGGGTGCCAGCCCCACCCTATTGAGAAATGCTGTTCTAGGGGGGCTGCCCAACATTCCCTGGAGATGACAGGCTTGCTTGTTTGTTTGCCTTAGTCTCTCACTTCTGCCTTATTATCACTTCTTCCTTGTTAGAATTATGCAAAGGAGGTTGCCTCTTCTGTCTTTGGTGAGCTTAACTTGACAGCAAGGTAAATTGAGAGTTTATCTGAAAACTGCCCTTTGGATTCCTTGAGCCTTCCAGCCCTGCCACCATTAGTGCCACCCCTTCTTTGGCCAGGGGGTATTGTGGCATTCTTCTCTTACAGTATGGCTTTTGTCTTTGTTCATGTATCTCTTGATATCAAACCACTGATAGGTGCCCTCCTTGCACCCCTGTGTGCAGTATCCACTTGTTCCTCTCTTTCTCTTGAGCAAGATGCAGTTTTTCAGTGCCATATTACAGCGGAGTCCTATCTTGCCAATTTTTTGTAACCCTTTTTTGTTTTTTTTAATATATTTTTATTTATTTATTTATTTTATTTTTGACAGAGACAGAGAGAGAAAGAGATACAGAGACAGAGACAGAGAGAGAACTGAACTGGGGGAGCTCCCAGTTCAGCATATGGTTCCGCACGGACCGGGGCCGGGATTCGATCCTCGGTCCCCGGCGCTGCAAAGTGAGCGCTTAACCCACTGAGCCATCCCGGCTTCCCCCTGTAACCCTTTTTTGTAATGTACCTTCCTGTGCTTATCACTCATACTTCATGTATTAGTATGGATTCTTAAAGCCATAAAGAATAGTTACATATTATTTTAAATTTTATTTCCTCCCACAAATATTGACTATATTATCTGTTGTTTCTTCATTTTTCATTGTCTAAGTTCTATCTGAAATTTTTTTCCCTGTCTACATTTTTGATAATTTGTTAGAACTCAGCCCTTAAGGGACATGATACGGTGTGTCTCTAACTAGAAATCTTACTCCAGTATCTTTAACCAAGGATGAAAAAATCAAGAGAGCCTTTCCCATCCCGGAGAGTTTTTTCCCTCCCTAAGCTCCAGCTTCCCATCTGTTCACTAGCATCATCATAAAGCAAGTGTTTGACAGAGCACGCCCATGAGCTTCTGGGGCTTCCAGATCTCTGCCCTCATGTCTGCCATGGAGCTTATAGTCTGTTTGGGGAGTGGACCAGAGTGGTAGTGTGAGTGTGAGGCGTTTTTTTTCCCCTAAGCTTGTCCAGGTTGCATTATCCCCTGGTAAGCATTTCCAATGAGTCCCAGGCATTAGCTGGAAGGCCAGATGGCAGTTGACAGGTTGAGTGGTCTCAGGCACCATGTTTTTCCTCCTGCAGGCTCAGGAAGAGGGGTAAGGCCACCCCTTCCCTACTATAGACATCACAGCCATTGCTTCTAGCATCTTCCTCACTGAAGCCAGAACTCATCTCTCAGTGGCAGTGGCTCTCTCTCTCCGTGTAGCTTGTTAAAAATCTTTGTTTCAGACTCCACCCCATACTTGCTGAACCAGAATTTCTGGGCTAGACAGTTGTGGTGGGCAGCTAGGGTTGACAAGCAGGAGCACCCTGTGGGAAGAAACTTGGGTCTGTTGGCTGTCATGAAGTGCCAGTATGTTCCAACTGCTTCTTGCACATGTTCATTCGACGTGCTATTCTTCTCAGCCCACTTCATGCCAGGTATACTGTACATCCTACAACCTAGAACCTGTATCAGTTTCCCTTCTTCTAGGACTGTGTCCCCAGTATGCCTTGTAAACTGTCAGCTGTGTGATGGGGATAGTGGGTACAGAAATTTTTTGGGCTTGATGTGGCGTTAGGTTCAGAGCCTCCATGCCATTGTGAGCCAAAGTACCAAACAAGGAAGGGCTTCCCAGTTCTGGAGGGGTTCACGGGCTGAACCAACAAGGAGGAAGCCAGGCCAGTGATGAAGCTATCCTGCCAGCCCAGCAGAGGAGGCAGGGCCCAGCTGGGTGGTGTTCCGGGGTTGCAGAAGAGAAGGTACCCAAAAGATGTAGAGGAGGCTGTTGTGCCAAGGACGAGAGGCTAGGGTAGGGCATTGGGGCGCACATCATTCCAAGTATCCCAGGATGTTGGGTGTGGGCAGGCACATGATGGGTAGCTTGGGCTATCACACCTATTGGACACTCACTTACTTAAATTGTTGGGAAAGCAGTGGGGAATTTCAGGCTGGTGAACAGCTGAAAAACAAGTGATAAACAATTCTAGACTAAACACATCTCAGGCAGGGCCTTTAAGTAGGGTGGTTGTGCTTACTGGATGAAATGACATTTGCTGCATTGATTGTATAATAATAATCCCTCATATTTGCAAGAGGTTTTGTTGCTTACAATGTGGTTTCCCCTTCGTTGTCTACAGCTCTGGGTCTTATTAACCCTGTTTTGCAGCCAAGGAAACAGGCTCAGTGAAGGTTTCCTGTCCCCCCTCCCATCCCAGACTGGATAGTTCTCTTCGCTGTGCGCCTGTGCTGAGGTAGAGTCCTGAAATCTCCCTTACAGCATTGGGTAGAAAACTTTGTGCGTATGTGTGTGCTCCTGATCCCGGTTTCATTCATCTTTATATCGTCCCCATCTGACACAGTTGAAAGAAGTTAGGTCTGTAGTACCTTTTTTGTGCCTTTGCTGCATGGTGACAACCCAAAGAGAAGGCAGTGTGTCCATAGAAGCAGTTATTTACACCACCAAGAACCCGTGGGCTCACTGAGGTGGGGGCTTGTCTTGGTCTTGGGCATGGGTTGAGGGGACTACTGTGGCTCAAGGCCTCTTAACCAGACCAGGTACAGTCTAGTCCACGCTCTGAAATTTTGTCATCTGTGGTGTTGGTGTTCGGTTTAATTTGAGGGAGTCAGGAGGGATCTTAATATATGGTGCTTTCCCCTATTTGACACCCCTTTATGCTTTGTTAATCAACAGGAGCTTGAAGAAATCCGCAAATGTGGAATGAAAAACTTCCGTAACATCCAGGTTGATGAAGCTAATTTATTGACTTGGCAAGGGCTTATTGTTCCTGTGAGTATTGAACACTTCCACTTCTTATCAGATTATTCTCTAAGGTTATGTGTGTGCTGTTGGGCTTCTTGCTCTACTCCCAAGTAGACTTATATTGTAGGCAACCAACAGATACTCAGAGATGGGCTGTCATTCTAGGGTAATAAGGTAGGGACCATAGCTTCAGGTTCCTAAGAAGAATCTCATCTTTGCACTGGTTTTATAACATTCTTGGGGTTGGGGGTGTAGTTCTGAGCTTTGCAGGTCTGTGGTTATCAACCTGGGAAAGGAGTGCATCTAGGCTCTTGTCTTCCCAGGCTTCTTTCGGCCTGACCTCATTTGTCCAGATGGAGCCACCTTCTCTGATTTCTCTTGGGAGATGGTAGGTGTTCCCATCTAGATCTTTGCTTTCCTGCCTGGTTTTGCTTCTGTGTCTCTAACCCTCTGGATACCTGTGTTGCAGGCTTTATTTCTGGTAGTCTCTAGTGTGTGCCTCCCATTTGTCTCAAATTTCTTTGCTTCATGGCCCACCTGTTCTCTTCAACTAGTATCTTTTCTGGGGCTCATGCCTCCAGTGTCTGGGCCCCCCCCATGGTTCCAGATCCACGTGTCTCACTGACTTTTGCTTTCAGACTGGCTTCAGATTCCTAACAATGGCTTTTCTGTAGACTTAACTGCCTTCTTAATTTAGTATCTGCTCTTTTTTCATTCTTTCACCTCCTTACCCCTCAAAAGGTTTGTCCTATACTAACTCCTGTTTGCTTTCTCAGTTTCTTGCTTCACATCAAGCATCTGGGCTCCCCTCAGTCCTCACACTTATGGCTTGGCAGCCCTGGAGCCATTGACCCCACATCAAGTTCTGTAACCAGTGTGCCACTTGCTCCTGTCCTGCTGCTTCCTCTTAGCTCTTAGACATGGATCTAGTTTAGTCCCTTCCCTTTCTCTTGTTCTGTTTTGTTTCTTGGGACCCTGCTTCTTCCAGCATCATAGGTTTCTAGACTGTTATTACTGTACGTCAGGGATGTCAAACTGGTGGCCCGCAGGCCACATGTGGCCCCCGAGGTAATTTTTTTGTGGCCCACGATGCTCTGAAATAAAATGAAAATAGAAAAAATTGTTATGAAGAAAATAGCACTTGGGGAGATCGAGGCAATACCGTACACACAATTCCCTCATTAACCCTTTAACTACTGAAGACAAGTATACACATGGCCCAGTGCCTTTCCTGGGGGCCTGTGGGCGTGTAAATGCGCTGACTCAGTTCCGGCGACGTTTGTAAATGTGATGTGGCCTGCGTGAATCTTGCCTGTTGCACCAAATGGCCCGTGTTTTAATTGAGTTTGACACCCCTGCTGTACGTGAAGGAGTCCAGTCTCTGCTTCCCTTCCTGCCTTCTCCCCAGAGCCACACCATCTATCCATAAGGCGGCCTCACTTAGACATTGTTTACCTTCCAGTCTCCTCAGTTCACAATTGGGACGTTCTTCTTCGTGAGTGCTCCTTTCTTTCCTGTTCTGCATTTACCCACCTTTTCTTCCTCACTTTTTCCCATTTGAGCCTCAGGTCATTTTCCTATGCCTGTCCCTGCCCTACATTGTTGTATAAAATCTTTTCTTATGGGCAGATTGGCTACTTTCCTATAGCCTCACATGGAGCACCCTTACTGTAGATAGATGCTTTCTTGATGCTGGTTATAAGTCACACCTTTTTTAAAAGTCCCTGGAACACGAATGGCAAGTACTGGATTTGTTGTTTATCTTCGTCATCATTTGGATAACTAAAGGAAGATTATATTATACTTTTTAGTCTTTTAGTGTACATTCAAAAATTTTTAATCTGGGAGCATTTACTCTGTTTGAAAATGGAGCACTTTAGATTTCTCTAGGCTTGGAAGTGATGGGGCTCAGGGCATAGGGTATGGATGGTGGAAAAACTGATGGGAAAGGATTGGCCAGTGAACCTAGCCCTTCCCTGCCATAGGTGCTGAGTGGAAGGATGGCCAGGATCATCTGACCACCTGTCCCTTTTCTAATTGAGATTTTGTATCCTGGTATAAGAAGTGAACAGTTAATCTGTGGATCTTTTGTACTTGATAAGAATGAATGTTCACGCTTGGGCAGTCTATCCTGTGAGCTCAGTGGCCTGAAAGACTGACTGCAGGCTGGCTCCAAGACTACCGTATTTTCCGGCGTATAAGACGACCGGGCATATATAAGACGACCCCCTAATTTTACAGTTAAAACATAGGTTTAGGCCTATATTCGCTGTATAAGACTACAGCCTCGGAAGTGGGGGGTAGTCTTATACAGCGAATATAGGCCTAAACCTATGTTTTAACTGTAAAATTAGGGGGTCGTCTTATACGCCCGGTTGTCTTATATGCCGGAAAATACGGTAGATGGCTATCAGCCAGTTTCTGACCTGAGTGCACACCAAGCATGTTGGCAGAGCCTATGGAACAGGTTACTATCTCACCAAGCCCAGGGTGGTAACTGGCTTATAGAATCCCACTGTGCTTGAGCCAAGGCTCTGGGGAATATCCAGGCCAAAGCCTCACCTTCCATTTGGGGGCTGTGCCCAGAGACAGTAGGCCATGACTAGGGCTGTCCTCACCCCTACTCATGTTGCCTCTTTTCGTTCCTCTCTCACTTTCTTCTTATAATAATTGCCCAAGGGGGTCCCTGTGTTGTTGTGAGGAGGGTTTCAAGGAGGCAGTAGGTAACTAATCCTTCCAGGGTCCTTGCTAGTATCTCATAGAGGGCCTTAGGTCTTCCTGCACTATAGGGACAGGGTCGGCATGGGGAATCTTCTACCCAAACTCAGCTGGGGTCCATCCAGCTGAGGTGAAAGCAGGGCCAGGGTGATAAAGGCATGGCACCCTAGAAGCATGAACAAAATTCAGAGAGCTGCTTTGTAAATGTGCCCTTGCTGTGGGGAAGGTACCCTAGCTGGGGGGATGGCACCCTAGCGGGGCGTAAAGGCAAGATGTGAGGCTAGGGAGGCACTTCAGATTTATTCTCTTTAAACATGTGTTTTGTTTTGTTTTTTAAAGATTTACTCCATTTGAGAGAAGGTGAGAGAGAGGGGGGGGGGCGAGGGCCCAGAGCAGTCTCTACAGCTGTTGCACATCATTAGTTGCAACACAGCTCTACTCCAAACGGGGATGTGGGGCCTCATGGGGCGGAAACTGAGTCCAGAGCAGCCCAGCATATGGGTTTGCACAGGCTGTGGCCAGGACCTGATCCCTGGACCCCATAGCCGTGATGCAAGCGCTCAACCTGCTGAGGTATCCTAGCATCCCCTAAAACATGTGTTTTGAAGATTTATTTATTTATTTATTTATTTTTATTGTTTTTGACAGAGAGGAGGGAGAGGGCCCGAGAGCAGCTCCATAGTTGTGCGTCATCAGTTTTCGACATGGTTTCGTTCCACACAGGTGGGCGGGGGTCCCCGCAGGGCAGGAATTGGACTGGGGGCCTCCTGTATGGGAGGCACGCCCCCTTGAGCCAGAGGCCAAACCAGGTGGGGCGAGAACTGAACTGGGGGCCTCCTGCATGGGAAACACATCCCAATTCATCATAATGGGTCCTCACAGGTCGGGGCTTGGGTTCGAACTTCTGTCCTCAGGGCTGCAAAGCAGGCACTTTACCCGCTGAACCATCCTGTCTTCCCCAGCACCATTTCTTGAAGATTCTGCTCTTTCCAATGGAATGATCTTGGAATCCGTGTCAAAAATCACTTGAGCATATATGAGAGGGTTTATTTCTGAACTCTGTTTTTTTAATCTATTAATCTGTCCTTTTGCGATTAGTACACTGTTCTGATTATTGTAGCTTTGTATTAAGTTTTGAAATCAGGAAATGTGAGTCCTCCAAATTTGATCTTTTCCAAGATTGGTTATTCAGGATCCCTTGAGATCCCATATGAATTTTAGGATGGGTTTTTCCGTTTTGCAAAAAAAGAACTGTTGGGATTTTAAATGTACAATTAATTCAGTGGCTTTTAGTGGATTCACAGAGCTATGCAACATTTTTCACAATTTTAGAACATTTTTTATTACTCCCAAAACACCCCCCACCCTTAGCCATTACCCCTATTCCCTCAGGCCTAGGCAACCACAAATCTTTTTTGTCTCTGTAGATTAAGCTATTCTGCATACTTTATATAAATGAATCATACAATATCTGATCTTCTATGTCTGGCTCTTTTCCTTAGAAATAATATTTTCAAGATTCTTCCATGTTCCTTTTTATTGCCAAATAAGATTCCATTGTAATGGATATATCATAGTTTACTTATCCATTTATAAATTGATAGATATTTGGGTTGTTTCCACTTTTGGGCTATTATAAATAACGCTGCTCTTAACATTAGTGTACAGGTTTTTATGTGGACACATGTTTTCATTTATTTTGGGTATTTACCTAGGAATGGAATTGCCCGGTCATATGATAACCTTATATTTAACTATTTGAGGAGTTGCCAAACTGTTTCCATAGTTGCTATACCATTTACGTTCCTACCAGCTGTGTAAGAGAGTTCTGTTTTCTTCACATCCTTGCTGACAGTTGATGTTGTCAGTCTTTTTGATTGCAGCCATTCAAGTAGGAATAGAGTGGTTTCTCATTGTGGTTTTGATTTCCATTCCTCAAATAGCTAAGATGTTGAATATCTTTTCGTGTGCTTATTGGCCACTTATATATATATCCTTTTTTGAGAAATGTTTGTTCAAGTATTTTGCCCATTTTTTATTTAGTTGTAATTAGCTTTGTTGTTGTTTTTTTTAAGATTTATTTTATTGTTTGAGAGAAGGTGAGAGAGAAAGAGAAGGTGGGAGGGCCCAGAGCAATCTCCATAGTTGTACATCCTTAGTTGTGACATAATTTCATTCCACACAGGTGGATGTGGGGCTGCACGGGATGGGAACAGAACTGGAACCTCCAGCATGGGAGGCGAGAACCTTCACCACTATCTGGTGGTTACCAGTTGCGCCGCAGTTCAGCATACGGGTTCGCACAGCCAGGGCTGGATTCGATCCCTGGACCTCAAGGTTGCAAGGCAAGCACTCAACCTGATGAGCTATCCCAGCATCCCCTAGCTTTGATTTTTATTCATTTATTTATGTTTTTATGTATTTATGTATTTATTTATTTATTGGCAGAGAGAGAGATAGAGATAGAGACAGAGACAGAGAGAGAACTGAACTGGGGGAACTCCCCAGTTCAGCATATGGGTCCGCATGGGCCAGAGCTGGAGCCGGGATTCGATCCTTGGTCCCCAGTGCTGCAAAGTAAGTGCTTAACCCACTGAGCCATCCCAGCTTCCCTTGATTTTTTAAAAAAGATTTATTTTATTGTTTTTAACAGAGACAGAAAGACAGAGACAGAGAGAAGAGGGAGGGCCCAGAGCAGTCTCCATAACTGTACTTGATCAGTTTTTGACATGGTTTTATTACACACAGGTGGGCAGGGACTACACAGGGTGAGAACTGGGTTGGGGGTCTCCAGCATGGGAGGCAAGCTCCCTCAAGCCAGGGGCCAAACCCAGGGGGGGTGGGGAGGTGATGATGAGAACCAAACTGGGGGCCTCCCGCATGGGAAGCATACCTCAATTCAGCATATGGGTCCTCACGGGCTGGGGCTGGGATTTGATCCTCGGACCCCGGGGCTGCAAAGTGAACCCTTAACTTGCTGAGACATCCTGGCTTTTCCTAGCTTTGTTTGTTTGTTTGTTTGTTTGTTTGTTTTAAAGATTTATTTTTATTGTTTTTGACAGAGAGAGACAGAGAGGGGGAAGGGCCCAGAGCAGTCTCCATAGTTGACAGCATTAGTTTTCCATATAGTTTCACTCCACAGGTGGGCACGGGGCTGCACAGGGCAGGAACTGGGCTGGAAGCCTCTACATAGGCCCCGGCAAGAACTGAACTGAGGGCACACCCCAGTTCAGCATATGGGTCTGCCTGGGTCAGAGCTGGGATTTGATCCTCAGTCCCTGGCACTGCAAAGTGAGCGCTTAACCCACTGAGCCATCCTGGCTTCCCCTGTTTTTTAAAAGTAGTAAGATCAGTTTTTCTTTCCTAACAAGAAGTTGTTTTATTTTCATGTTAATGACCTGGAATTGAGTCCCTACCTCATAGATTTGCAATGTGGTTCTTACATCTTCTACTTTATTAGCCACCGTAAACTGTGACTGATGACTAGGATACAGAGATACGGAAATCTTTTCTATATAACAAGTTTCAGGCTGGTTCTGGGGTTATTGTGTTCCAGGTATGTTAAGCCATAATTCTGAGAGCTCACATTCTTGGTCATGGTCAAAAAAATTACTTAAACGCTGGTGTTGATGATTTTATTGTCTTGAAGAGAATCTGATAGCAGTTCAGTTAGCAAATGTTTGAGGGCTGGTTCCGAGGACACCTTGGGTCCCTGCTCTCAGGTACCTCCTGTACTAATGGAGAAGACAGGCAGTCAAAATGCTGCCATCAGAATGCTGTAAAGGTCCCACCAGAATAGCAAGGGACCTTCGCCGCCACTTCCCTCTGTCTTAGATTAACTCAGGCTTCTTCCTCCATTGAAAACATCATTCTTGATCTTCTTGGCTTCTCAGCATGGGTGCTGCTGCCACCTCTTCTCCGTCCCAACAGCCTTGCCACCCTGCTTCCTTCTGTAGCAATTATGGTGCCAGCCAGTGGTGTGTTAGCCATACGCGATAGCTCTGTTTCTTAGTGAAAAAGCATATGGGCTCTTTAATACTGCCACAGCCTCTTGTGATACTGTTTATGTCATCTTTACAAGTGAAACAGAGTTCTTGCCCTGCAGTGGGGTCATAGTAAAGAAATTATGGTTCATCCAGGCAGCAGGACATGTTGCAGCCAGTACGAAGATCTGGGAGATCTGAAAACATTGGTTATGAGACTACTGGCAACAACAATTTGCAATGAAGATGGTCATGGTTCTGTGTATGCATATCCCCAATGTGTTCCAGTATGTAGGTGTGTCTGTGTCTGTGTTCATTCACCTGGAAAAAAGCTGGCAGGATTGCTGTGTGCTGGGCTGCTGGCTCCCGTTCTGTCAAGGAGGTGACTGGGGCAACGAGTTTTCTCCTCTGCTTTCCTACACCCCATGTTTTCTGTAATAAACATGGATTTCCCTTACAGGAAAGAATGTTATTTTAGTAACTGGAGGCTGGGTTTTAGAAAGCCTGCCCTCTACCAGAGGGTTCATCTGTCTCATCCTCGAACTCCTTTCCTCTGCCTTCTGGGACAGACTTAGCCACCTCTCCCCAAGCTCCCTTAGCCTCATTTGAAACAAGGATGTAATTTATTGAACAGAATTTTATTGCCTGAATTTTCCATTTATTACATGTTGGGTACAGAGTGTTTTTCTAGTGTGATGAAAAAGTCTTACAACTACAGCTAACACTGCTGTATGATATATAGGAAAGTTGTTAAAACAGTAAAAACTAAGAGTTTTCATTACAAGGAGAAACATTTTTTCCTTGTTTTTTTCCTTCTGTTTTTATTGTATGTACATGAGAAAATGATTGTTAGCTGAATCATTTCACAATATATTTAAATTATACCATCATGCTTACTCCTTAAACTTAATGCAGTAATATATGCCAGTTATTTCTCAATAAAACTGGGAGGGGCGTCTTGAAATTAGAGAGAGGTGGTTGCACATTAGAAAGTCATGAAATGCCACTGATTTGTACACGTTGAAATAGTTAATTGTATGTTAGTGAATTTCACCTCAATTAAAAATCGTTTTTCTCACTTGTAATGAAACCTAAAAACTTATTGAAGCTAGTGGAACATTTGGCTATGAGGTAGTTTTGTGTGTTTCCCCCCTTTTCTGTTGACTTCTGGGATTGGTGTGGTGTTCTTAATTAAAAGCACTTGGCACAGTCCCGGACATAGTATAACAACTTCAATGTTAGAGGTTATCTTTTCAGTGAAGGGAGAAGGAATATTTCTCTCCACTCCAGCCCTGCCTCCAGGAGTGCAGTTGAGGCTTTAGTTTCCTTCTTTCACCTTTTATAGCTACATTTGTAATTCAGATCTCTCACCTTCCTTTCTGTGTTCTTCCTCATTTGTGCAGCACATTGCACCTGAAATCCTCACCTACCAGACAGACCCCTTCCTTCCTCTACATTGCCCTTCTGGCCTTAAGGTAAAGCCACCCCCTGCCTCCCATGGGGACCAGCCCTAACTTGTGTTTCCTCCTTTTTTTTTTTTTTTTTTTCTTTCTTGCTAATTCTTCAGGAGCATCTTCCTTCTCCCTTTCTGTAGCTGTAATGGTCAAGGCCATAGAAAGGGATCCCTGTTTTCTGATACAGGACCACACAGAAATATAATTTTGCTGCCAACCTCAGGGTACACTGGTGTTGTCTCAGGAGAAAGAGCATGCCTCCATGTTGGCAGGGCTATAGAACTTTCACAAGCCAGACTCAGGCTGTGTGAACAAAAGTCGCAAGGTGCTATGGCACTTCTTCTCAGAAGAGGGGAATGTCTATTGCATTGCAGACTGGAAAACAATGTATAGCAACGTGAGCAAAAGCTACAAAAGAATGTATAGACAGTATGACCTTAGTTTTGTAACTATATATGAGTAAAAATATATAGAGAACGTACTATGGCTGTGCAGCCAGTGGGCTCACAGCCATTATCCTGGGAGATGGAAAGTTTTTCTTTCTTTCTTTCTTTCTTTTTTAATTGTTAAATTTATTGAGGTGACATTGGTTGGTAACAATTATGTAGTTTCCAGGTGTGGGAAGTTTAATGCTACTTTTTTGGTATGAATGTTACATCTCTACGATAAATAACAATAAAGCTTCTTCCATTCTTGAGAAAGTGAATTATTCCTTGAGAGGTACATGTGAGTTCAGAGGAGAGAAAGTTCCTGTTGAATTCAGCTAATGGAGATTGTGATTTTAAATTTAGGTACAATTCAGAGGGTAGTTTGGTCATGAAAAATTAGAAAGAATTAGAAAACCATTTCTAGAAATACTTATTCCCACTAATATTCATTGACTATACTATGAAAAGCCCTACAAACCATATTGTTGAAAACAGTACTAAGAAGTCATCTTTAGAAAGCAAAGTTAGCACAAGATGAATCTAATTGAGCAGATTTTGTGATTCAGGCAATCAGGAAGCTTGTTTTCAGAAAAGATAAGAGATTATAAATACTTGACAATTTACAAAGGGTAAGAAGATATAGTCTGTGATCAGAAGACCCTAGAGCTTGTCTCAGCTTTGTCAAGATCCTAGAGTGGAGCATGAAAATTTGAGAGTGTAGAAAACCAGCCTGGAGCACTCAGAACAGAGCAGACCACCTTCCATTGTTCCTATGTAACAAAGTGACTGAACTCTGGGAGACAAGCAGCCAGCAGGGCGGGTTTGGTAGCAAAGCTTGGACTTTGATAACTGCAGGGCACAAATGGGTTAGCCATGGGGAAAGGATGTTGCTAAGGGGTTGCCACCAAGCTGGACAGAAGTGGCATAGTGCCTTCAGTCTTTCTGATGCTGGGATGAGGAAGGGACAGCATGTTTAGTATATCCAAATCAGGGTCCACTCCACCTATGTGAATAGTGAATCATGAGTCCTGCATGTGGTGTCACCTGTGCACACACCATAAGGGCACGCCATGTGGCAACATTCTAAATCAGGGAGTTGGGAGGATTGGCCTGATTTCTTCAGTGGCTGCCAGAAAGCTGTGTGGCATCCTCACTGCATCACAAGGAAAGTAGTCACAGTGGTGACACAAAACTGACCTCTGTGGATGGTTGAAGGACTCGGGGTCTTCACTCGAGGAACAGAAGACATGTGTGCATAGTGGGGTCTTGGGATTCTTGAAGAGTTGTCATGGGAAAGAAAGATTAGATTTGACCACAGGGTTGGAAGTAGGGCATGTGGGCGAAAGGCTCCAGGTAGTTTGGGGTCATATGTAGAAGAGCTTCCTCTTAGTCTTAGTTGTTACAGAATGGCTTTGTCTTGCTCTAGAACTACAGATTGATTGTAGGTTGCCCTGAAGGTAAGGTTTCCATTGATATATCACTTGAAATAAATTAATTTTTCAAGTAAATTGAACATTCTTGTCTCAGCTCTAGGTTTGTGAACCACAGTGTGTTCATTTTGATCTCTTCTCTTTCCCTGCAGGACAACCCTCCATATGATAAGGGGGCCTTCAGAATCGAAATCAACTTTCCAGCAGAATACCCATTCAAACCACCGAAGATCACATTTAAAACAAAGATCTATCACCCCAACATCGATGAAAAAGGGCAGGTCTGTCTGCCAGTAATTAGTGCTGAAAACTGGAAGCCAGCAACCAAAACCGACCAAGGTAAGGGCATGTTTCCGTGGATGCTGCTCTCCTGGGGATGTTGCTGTGGGACGGACTCCTCAGTGCCTTCTAATGCCATCTCACACAGAGTCCAGAGAAATCCTCCTTACCAATTCCAGTGCACACAGTATAGCCAAGGTCCCACCAGTCCTGTGGGCATGGCGTGTCTCAGTTTACCTATTGGCCTGTGCAGGTATTTGAAGAGGCCTTTCCTGTGCTTGTAGCCCAGTTGGAGACAGTGTAGCCCAGTACTTGCTGCCTGTGTAGTGAGAGATGTGGGCACTGTCCCTGGGAGTTTTCATGAAAATTATGGGGCTGCCTCAGGAGGGAAGGGGGAGATTTATTTAAGGTGGCTTCACACAGCAGTTAGCATGTGAACTCAGACTTGAAAGAAGAATGGAGGTTGGAGAGGACTTTCCAGACTGAAATAAGGGCTCAAGCCAAAGCCACCTGGCTGGCAGCAGAAAGCCAGTGGCTGATAGTCAGTGGTATAGGGGGACGGTCAGGTCAGACTCGAAGGAAAGCTGTGTGCCCAGATAAAAGCACATAGTTGGCTTTAGCAGGCATAGGACACCCTGGAATTGGATGTGGCTATGTATGTTCCATGTGTTTGGATGTCTCTGTGTGAACATACACATGCTCATTTTTCTGGGAAAAATATTTACTTCATTATTGTGGTTAGCTTCTCTCTTGTCCCCTGGGAGTTACTAGATTTTGTTATGAACTGTGTCTAGTTTTTATTTTCTAATTTCATAACTTTCTTTTGAAGTCCTAATCTCATAGTTTTGGTGGTTTTCTTGTAAGTAACCAGCCAAACCACTATAAGGTCTTTTTAGATTAAAGAGTGGATGAAGCTAGAATTTGCTAGGCTATAGGTGATTTTTCAGTAACTGTTATAGTCATTTTTCAGTGGAACCCCTGGGAGATGGAGTTGAAAGCCTTTCATGTGGAAAGTTGAGCCTTGGGCTTAATAGAAAGGAGTGGGTGCTAAATGCTAAATCAGAATAGAAAGAGCTCTGGTGGACTTGGCGCTTGGTCATATATACAAGTTGATATTTATAAAAGCTTGACAAAGTCATTAAGTACACATGCCTTTTTGTTGTTATTGCTGTTCTTATTCTATACAAATTCCTAGGTCTGTTGGAAGCCTGTAGCTCCACTTGTTCAGGAATGCCTTGTCAGCTCCTCACACAACTCCTGGAGACCTTGCCAAGTTGTGTATATTAAACACTATGTCTGGGAAGGCAAAAGTTCTTCCAGGCCAGGCTATGCAGGCAGACCTTACACTTAACTCAGACGGCTGGGTCACAAGGTCTCCTCCCTTACTGAGAACTGGGGTGATGAGGAGGGCAGGGCATGGGCAGGATGGGACATGATACAACCAGGGGTAGAGAGGCTTGCCGGGAGATGAACAAGTAAAAGTGCTTTGCCATCTCGTACAGGGGCTGGTTGCTGAAGAGGGCTGTGTCAGTATTATTCCTATTTTGGGAGGTGATAAAAATGTTCTGGAGTTAAATAATGGTGGTGTTGCACAAGTTTTGTGAATGTACTAAAAACAAATTAATTGTATTCTTTAAAAATATTTTTTTTGGGTATGGGAATTATATATCAATTTTTTAAAAGAAAGTAAAGAAATATTAAAAATTGAGCAAAAGTAGTATGTATGAGGAAAGTCAAGAAACAAGGCAAAATTGTATCAAACAGAGAGGTGGTAGGAGTTGGTAATAATACCAGAAGAAAGAATATAGAAACAGTTTTGTTCAGCACTGTCTGGTTCTAGCAGACCTCCTACTTAGCAGCCAGAGCAAGAACTTAGTTTGGTGATTGAATGAGATTTGCCATACAAAATACAACATAATACTGACTCTCTATGTACCAAATAACATAACAGCATTATATGAAAAGAAAAATAATTTATAAATTCAGTGTTTTAATCCACCATACACTATTATAACAAATCAAATAGATAAAATTTATAAAGAAGACTCAAGAAATATAACAGACAGGGTAAGATTAGTAAACATATTTAATAGTGAATTCTGTGGAAGGTAGGTACCATTCACTTTTTATTCTGTGCAAATGGAGCCTCCTGGGTCTCTGAAAAGGGGAAATTACAGGTAGTATTTATATCCTTTATTACAAAGGAACTGTTAGTAAGAACTAAAATGAAAACATTTTATAGGCTTTAATCTCTGATTATATACAATGAGAAAATAAAAGGTAAATTTTGATTATGTTTTTAAGCCACATTTTGGAGGGGAAGCAAAATGCTTTGGGAGCATTTGGGTTAATAATATTTAGACTTGATTAAATAAGTAAAAGCAGGTTCTTGGAAAAGAATTAAATAGACAAATAGCAAACTTGCACAGTAAAAATATCTTTTGACAAGCAAGTCTTATTAACAAATGGTTTTATACCAGTACATTAGGTATCAAGATGATCATAGTAAGAAGCAGAGAGCCTAAATGTCCATAAGAGAGGAAAACTCGTCAGTGTTCCTTACTAAGCACTGAACCCTAGGAGGTTCCTGAAACCCTAATGAAGCAGCAGTTCTGCTGCACAACCATTTATAATCGTGGAAAAAGACAAGCCACCTATTTATGCTGTCAAACAAACTCATAAAGAGTGATTATTTTGCTAGAAACTGCATGAAAGATTTAGAGTTTGCAAACTGGAAACTCAGGTAGGCAAAACCTAGAAGTGTTCCAAAGAAAAAAGAAAAGCTGAGGGTTCTTGTAGTAAAAAAATGCATTCCCGAGAAGACTCAGTCCTTGTATTCTTAGCATCAGGATTGGTCCAAAAAGGTAACCTTCAGCTGTCCATTGGTCTGGACAGTGGAACAATTTCTTCTTGAAGTCATTTGGATTCTCATCTGAAGGTTTGATGTATGTCCAGGCATTGACACATGCGATCTGATGTGCATCCAAGTATTGATGTGAGATTGGAAGGCCCAGAAGTTTAAGACTGACTGGTTAAGGCATGTTTTGTACCTCAGCCTACTTTATTTTAATAATTTAGCAGCTTGACCAGAGTAACTCCATGTTATTTCTTCATTCTCTTCTTCAGTACTATGAGTAGCATATAAGTATGCTATATATGAAGTCAAGAACAACAGAAGAAAACGGAGCAGCCTCACATCTGAGCATGGGGTGGAGAATCTTGGGGTATTCTAAAATACAGCATGGCCAGTGAACTGAGGACAGTGTTTTAGAACTGTGAGGGTGCCAGTTGAAAGAGTGCTCCCCCAATGTGGTCCCTTCCCCTGGCTGGATAGGAGGGAACCTTAGGCTCTTATTTTAATGTTTAGACAAACAGTGGAATACCAGTGGTTAAAGTTGGGAAATAGGAATAAGCAAAGTAGCTTTATCATTATTTCTGCTCAGTTAGGCAAGAATCAAATATAGAAGGGATAAATCTTGAAATAAAGAGATAAAAATACACTTCCAGGGTCTGCTTCCTCTTAGTGATACTACAGATGGTATGTAAAGGGAGGTGATGTCCGCCCCTGAGGGAGGTGTGGAGATTGACTTAGAGCCTTTCCTTTCACCCCTGCTTGCTCTTCACAGTCCACCCTCCTTGCCCAGCTGCCCCTCCTCCTTGGCTCCATCAGCTCTGCAGAGGCACCCCTCCTTGCCTTTACCCCACTGCCTTACCGCTGCCCACCACGGTCACAGGAACCCTTGATTGCCACGTTCTCACCTGGTAGCATTAAATGGTGAAGCTGGGGGCAGGTGGTCTTTGGATGCCTGTCCAGGAGTACTTTGTGTTCCCTTCACTCAGTATGGCATGGTGCTATTGACTGTTTATGCCTTTGTGTGTGACTTAGCTAGCACCAGCATTTTAATCCATTTCTTATAATGCTGGGGTAAAAAACCTGGGCCCCCAATAACGGAATCCATGGCATTGGCAGTCCAGAGAGAGGCCTTTTTTCTAAGAATGTGGACATGTGAAGGAGTGAAGCATTCTGAAGGTACTGGCCCTGAAAGGCCAGAGGGTGAGGGGAAGTGTATGAGATGTAATGGCTGTGTGCCTCCTACTTCTGAGGAGGCCTGGGTCCCTGGGGTCCATACTCCTCCCTTGATCTCCCTTCCCCGCCCTCCATTCCCTCCTGGTCCTTCTGTCACAGGTCTAGCTTTCCAGCACATCTAGGAATTACTGCACTTTGGGGAAGCCTTGTAAAACCCACCCTGCACCATCAATGTGACTTCTGCCTCAGGAAGACAGTGTGACACTGCTGGGGGGTTGTCAACCTCCCAGTGGGTAGACATGGTGGTCAAATGAACCTTTCTGAGATAGTTCAGAAGCTGCTAGGGGCCTTCCAGAGTGGGCTCATTGTGCATTTACATGGTGCAGACCTGTCATGCACCCTTCTTCATTCTTATACTCATTTTTTTTTTAAGATTTTTAAAATTGTTTTTGACAGAGAGAGAGAGAAGGGGAAGGCCTAGAGTAGCCTCCATAGTTGCACGTTATTAGTTTTCTACATAATTTCATTCCATAGGTGGCAAACGGCTGCACAGGGCAAGAATCGGGGGGTGGGTGGGAGTGGGGTAGGCTCCTGCATGGGACTCTCGAAGGGCTTTCCACATGGAAAAGCACACCTGAGGTGGGAACCAACTGGGAGCCTCCCATATAGGAGGCTCTCCCCGGTGTCATACTCATTGATACTGAACTGAGCGCAGTTCTGGATAAATGTCACCCAGTCCTTGCCCCAGAGAAGGAAGGGGTGGGACATTTCCAGGGTGTCAGTTCAGGAAGGTTCCCAGAGGAGGAGGAGAAGGCATCACTCTGAACAGTTATCTATTATAGTGTTGGCTGTTTGTTGTCCATCACTTTCTCCTAATTACAGAGGAAAGGAGTTGAGTGCTGGTGGTTAGAATTTTGGATAAATCAGAGGCTGCTTTGTCTTAGAAGCACATTAGATGTAAATCAGTATTAGAGTCATACCTTGCCTGGGCCCTTTCTGAGACTGTTCTAACCAGCGATGCCTTCTCCTTTTCTTGGCAGTAATCCAGTCCCTCATAGCACTGGTGAACGACCCCCAGCCTGAGCACCCACTTCGGGCTGACCTAGCTGAAGAATACTCTAAGGACCGTAAAAAATTCTGTAAGAATGCTGAAGAGTTTACAAAGAAATATGGGGAAAAGCGACCTGTGGACTAAAATCTCCCACGATTGTTTCCAGCAAGTGTGAGCAGAGACCCAGAGCAGTGTAGACAACCCCGCAAAGCAGGACTCTGTGGAAAATTGACATGTGCCACCGCCTGGCGTTTGCTTGTGACAGTTACTAACTTTCTACAGTTTTCTTAATCAAAAGTGGTCTAGATAACCTATAAAAGGATTAAAAATTTAAGATGTTCTAGTTCTGCTTTCTTTTGTTTTAAAAATCACTGCTTCAATCTACTTTTAAGAGAATGGTGTTTCTTTTCTTGTCCAAATTTTTCAATTTACATTTAGACCTTAAGGTTTTAAAAAAAAAGGTTGTGGTTCCCTGCCCATGCAACTCTCACTTTCTTGCATTCAGTTTATTTTTCATTCATTCACTTCCCCAGGCCGAGGCCCAGTGTCCTCCACAAAGGAGAAGAGAGCTCTGTCCTATCTGGTGGCTTCTCTTCTCCCATATTGCACTGCCTGTTGTGGGAGTTGATTCTCCTGGCTCCAATCTATAACATTCTTTTTAAAAAATTTTAAAACAAGCAAATCACCACCACTCCCGAAAAAAGCTGTGAAAAGGGAGGCCCAGCTCTTATGTAAAAATCTGGCCAATGTTACCACAATAACGTTGATTAAACGGCAACCCTGATGTCTGTGTGATTGAACTCCATCCAGACTGGCTTGGTCTACTTGGGGAAACTGCAATGTCAGGTCTGTGGCCACCCCGGGAGAGGGCCTGCCAGCCAGAGGATACTGCACTTGTGTGAGGAATTTCTCACCCGAGAGGCTCCTTGAGGTCAAAGGTTGGAGTTCCTCCCTGCAGGCATTTTAGAAGATGTGCTGGTCACTGCAGACAACGCTAAAGCCAGAATGTCCATTTGAAATTCCACGCTCACCTGTCACCAAGCTCCATCCGAACGTGCCACGGAGCTCACTCTCCAACTCCTCAGTGCAGCAGCCCCACCGGCCCTCCCTCAACACGGTTTGACCCTTTGCGGGGTTGGAATTGGCAGGACTCAGCTATAGCTAGCACCATTCTGGGGTCTCCGGTGCCCTGCTGGCCCCTTCCTTTGGAACAGCCAGTCGGGCCAACCCAGGAACAAGATGGCCTTCCCTCTCCCTCTGGACTCACAGCCTTTGCAGAGTTAAGCTCCACTTGAAGCTCACTCAATAATATCCTTTACATGTGTTTTATGTACAAATATGAAAACATTTGTTTTGACTGCCTTTTTTTGTAGAAATAAAAATTGACCTTAGAATTTATCATCAGATGAACTTGTAAGGATTGGATGTTAATGTCTTTTTCAAAGCAAGTGGGACTGTCCCTGAAATAGTAGAATATGTGTCACTGACACCCAAGTGAAGCTGATGGTCCGAACACGGTGTGTTACCATATCTGCTTCCTTTCTTGGCTCTCTGGGGGATTAGATCCTGTGGAGAAATGACTTAAAAGAACTTTGTTTTTATTTTAGTTCTAAAACCTGAGATCTCTCCAGGGCCTATGACCTATAAGACAGCTTGGTTTTACCTATGCAGAAGTGGGGTCATGATGGGTAGGTTGGGCAGCATAACGTTGAGTTGTCCAGGCGTGTTGCCCCTTCAGTGTGTCAATGAACTGTTTCTTTAGGCCTAGGTACTCCGGGGGCAGGTTCTGGAGGCTCCCATGTGCCCACTATGGCCAGAGCACCGGGCTAGCCTTTCCACATCTGTCTTTTCATTAGCAGAAAGGTGATGATGGACTTCATTTTTCTCATACATAGATTTGTAAAACGCCAAATTCTGTCAAAAGCTATCCAAATAAGCCACCATCTGTCCTTGTTGCTTTTCTGAATCCAGAATTATTGCCATTCTTGGAAGCTGTCCCATTGCTTTGTGTTTCTACCAGCGTGGTCTGCCTACCCATCATCCCTCACTTCTCTGCTCAGCAAGAGAGGATGCCTTTGTCAAAGCTGGCAGCCCCTCAGGGGACTTTCAGCCCTGGGAGTGGACTCCATGGTTTGCCCAGTTAGGAAAGGCCTGGCCCTTGGAGAGCAAGGTGGTGATGGGTGGTCCCTCCCTCAGGCCTGGCCAGCTGGATAAGTCAGGCAGCAGCCAAGGAGTTCCGGATGGTCGCTAAGCCCTCGGAGCAGGCTTGGAGCATGCTGACAGGCAGCTCTGGCAGCTCCACAGCCAAACAGCTGGGTCCTCTAGGGAAGGGGAGAGCTGTTGGGTTGCCACCACTGACCAGAGCCCACTCAGGAATTCACACCCACCCAATCCAAAGTTCGCCTGGTCCTTTCCTCCTGCCCCTGCCCCACATGGCAGAGAATAGGCTTTCTAAGATGCTGCGATCCCCTTCTGCTACCCTTAATAAAAATGCTCTCCAACACTTGTTTGGTCGTGTGGGTTTCTTCCTTATTGGTGGTGGGCAGTGCCAAGGGCCTCTACTCAGTGGGATGGGGAGTGGGCAAGTCCTGGGGCCCCTGGTCTCCTGCAGCTTCTGCTCTCTCCCCATGCCCAGGCTCCAAAAAAGTGGCACAGAGATATTCCAGCCTTCCTTGAGGTAAGCAGAAAAGGCTGGAGAGTTCAGACTTGGGGCCTGCAGACAGACCCCTTGGGTATCTGCATCACTTAAGTCCTGTCAGCCCTGAGTGATAATCATTTATCAGAGGAGCAAACTGGCAATCAAGGTTAGGGAACTAATAAGGTGGGACTAGGCCATTTTCTTTTTTTTTAAAACAATTCTACATAATTTCATCCTTTCTAACATGCACTTTTTTTTTTTTACAATTTTAACTGCTAAAATTTGTCTTATTATTTTTAATATTATTATATTTTATTGTTAAATTTAATGGGGTGACATTGGTTGGTAACAATCAGACAGTTTCCCATAGGCCGTTTTCTTGAAGGGTTACAGCCAGAAACCCCCGAGTCCCTGGGAAAGTGGACTGCTAAGGTGCTAACTCAGTGAGGGCCCTACTAGGACCCTGACACTTTATTTTTCAGTCAGCCAAGTTTTCTGCCTGTAACTTGAACCCTGCTAAAACCAAGCCTGCCCAGAGAACCAGGGCTGCAGGTTTCTTGGGAGGGAAACTTCCTGGGATATAATTTGACCAGGAAGCAAGGAGCAGGCCTTTTGGTCATCAGCCATGTTTCAGCACTTTATCCTCTGAAGCTCAGGACACTACCGTGGACATCTTCACAGGGCATGACTATCCCTATTTTTACAGAAGAGGAAACAGGCTCGATGACAGCCAAGGGCGTGTGAGACATTCTCCGCAAAGGCCCCCCCCCCCCCCAAAAGAATGAAATCTATGCATGAAAACCAGATTGGAACTTGTTTTTACATATTTTTTTCTGGAACAGTGACCTGGTTTGGGCCCTGAAGTTGCTTTTATCCACTCAAGTATCTGTGAAGGTTTTCTTGGCACAGTTTATAATTCACCCAAGATTACAAGACAAGTTACTTTTATTAATACAGTGATCTCTCCCTATACCAACAAGGAAGATGCTAAACACAGAAATGTGAAGGGCCCTAGATGCTTGGCAGGCCCCAGCCTGGCCACCACTCTTGAGTCATGAGGACCTGGGCATAGAGGCGACATTGTTCTGCCCATGTAAGTCACAGAACCCATTGTAGGACCTGGTCCTGAGCTGTGCCAAAGCTCAAACCTTGCCCCCTTCCTGAGCATTAAGGCGTTAGTTCTTGGCTGTCATGGTCACAGTTGGGAGGGCTCCAGGAACGTTTCCAGAGTGGCTTCACCAGGGACCCCCTCCCCTGATCTCTTGGAGTCTAAATCATGGAGGGTGCAGAGCTGCACCCCCTCCTGGGCAAGCCTTGCCCGCAATGTGGGTGCTGTGAGGACACGCAGTTCATGCAGTCTCTCCCAAGAGCAGGAGAAGGCATCAGGGCCCTTACCACAGCCCCCAGCCGGAGGCACACTGGGGTAGCCTGGGTGGGCCATCAGCTCAGCTGTCAATGAGTGGCCCGTGGGTGAACCTTCCAGGGCCCGAGTCAGTGCCCCTGACACGCGGTGAGCGGACATGTGCCGGCCACAGGTACTCAGGCCCACGAAGGCATCCGTCCACCTATGGATACCGGGGCATCAGTGATGGGCAGGGCTAGGCCAGGAGGCAGGACAGATCTGGGGTGGAGGTTTTGCTAGGCGAAACCTGACAGCCTTCGGGTTGAGAAGGGCTCCACTGGCCAAGTGAATAGCCATCCGGACCCACTGGGACCTGGGCCAGGCAGAGGGCAGGAGAGGTGGGCTCACCTTAGGCCCCGGCGTGAGAAGGGGCCAACAGCGGCTCGGGCATCGTGCTCCACAGCACAGGCAAAGGCGCGCGCAGGGGCCTCGAGCCACGTGCAGCCACCCACTCCGCGTTCCAGCGGCAGCCGTGTGAAGCGCACCCCGTGGGCCTGCAGCGCCTCAGCGAACACCTGGCACACGCCTGCGGGAGGGGCGGAGTCAGGAAGGAGCACGTCCCTCTACCTGGGAGCCCCTCCCACTCAACCTGGGCATACCGCCCCCTCCCTGGGGCCAACCCATGCACCTGGAAGCACGTGTACGTGCTGGTGCCCGTCCACATGGGTGGGGTTCCTGCCCATTAATTCCCGGAAGCGGCTCAGCTGGGCCTCCAGCTCTTCCCGCACCTAAAGGAGGGGGCCATGGGTACCCTGAACGTCAGGGAGCAGCGGAGCCCTCCCTGAGCTTCCGTGTGACTGCTCCAGGGTTGGAAGCAGGGAAGCCTCCAGCGCCTGCTCCTGCCCGATGGCATTACGGTACCCTTGGGACGGAGCCTTGGTAGGGGACGTCCTTCTGCAGTCGCACTTCCGCACCTGGGACGAGGCCACATCTCCGGCCGCCACCGCCTCCCGGAATCCCATCTTGCCCAAGAAGAAGCCTTCGGGGCTGAGCAGCGACGAGGCGCCGTGGCGGGCCGGACCCACGGGGCGGCCCTCGGACAGGTTGGCGTGGAGGCCCGTGGGGATTTGGTGCCTGCGGGCCGAACGCGAGCGGGAGCACTGGCGGCCGCGGGGCGGCGGCGCCCCCAGCCCGCCCTGGCACTTGAAGGGGCCCCCTCACCTGCGGGCCAGCTCCGCCGCGCTCTCCGCCGCCGCGCCGTTGACCAGGAGGGACACGCTGGTCACAGCCCCTGCCAGGAAGGCCTCTACGATGCCCTCATCCCGCCGCGGGCAGTAACCAAAGTCGTCCGCAGTCACCACTAGCCGTACACGCGGCCGGGCCATCTCTGCCTCCGCCGGCGACGGGGGACCGAGGGAAGTGACTGGGTAATTCAGCCCCGAGGCCCCGCCCCGGCGCGCAGACCCCGACGCGCCCGTGCCCCGCCTTTGTTCTCGCCACCTAGCGGTCGGGCCGTGGCTCTGCAACGACCCTGTGTCCACCCAGACAACGGCTGGATTTACTGAAACGCGAAACTTCAAGGGGCTGCAAAAATGCTATTGTGATATGAAAAATACAGTACAGAAATCCTGAAGAAAAAAATCTGTGACCCTTTCCAGAGGTCACCACTGTTAACTTCCAGTATTTTCGCTAAGCAAATAAACCCACCCAATTCCTCTCTCCCCCACCCCAGTTTTTTCTGTTTTGAGAATTAATGATCAAAATCGATGTTATCTTCTTGTAATGTTTCATTTTTTGATAGTGACTATGAGCTTTTTAATGCTTTTATTAGCTCTTTATATTTCTTCTTTTTTAAATCGCCCATTTGTCTTTTGATCTTTCTAAGAGGAGGCTTTTTCATGATTTGTAAAAGCTCTAAACATTAAGAAAATGAAAGGAAACATGTAATACCAATGGCTTCTTTTGAGAAAGCATTAACCCCTGCTTCCATCTCTTGATTTCTGTGCCAAGCTAACTTTTACATTCATGACCTCGTTTTTTTTTCTCTGTGGTCCAGAAAAGCGTTCCTTACCCATGACTATATAAATAGTCACATGGTTGGTAGCCAGAGTTTTTGTTATTATGTGGCTGTCTTGATTTTCCCAGCAGGAGTGCAATAGTTGTGTCCAGCCTATGACGTTGGTAATGTCATTCCTGCTTACCAAGCTGTTTTACAGATGAAGAAAGCGAGGCTCAGGGAAGGGAAGTGTCTTACCCAAAGTGACCCAACTCTGCCAGGAGTAGTGGTGGAGCTGTGACTGGCCTCTGAAGCTCGGCCTGCATCTGAGTCTGCTCCAGACCTCTAGGTCCAGGCTGCCCCCTAGATCAGAGGCAGAGAAGAGAGAGCCAAGCTTAAGAATAATAATACCCACTTCCATGAGAAGCCTCAAAGGCTCTTTCACCAAGCTCTTAGCATAAGGACTACAGTATTCAAATGGGATTATTAAGTTGTTGGACCTCAACCAACTGTCATTTTCCACTAGGAAACTGATTCTGGAAAGACCAGAGGTGTCAGAAGATTGGAAAGAGGAAGTTGACATTTACTGAGCACCTATTCTTTTTTAAGATTTTTTTATTGTTTTTGACAGACAGACGAGACAGAGAGAAAAGGGAGGGTCCAGAGCAGTCTCCATAGTTGTACCTCATCAATTTTTGACATAGTTTCATTCCAGACAGGTGGGCGGGGAGTGACATAGGTAGGGCAGGAACCAGACCAGGGGCCTCCTGCACCACAGGCACACCCCCGCAAGCTGGACGCTGAACGAGGGGCCTCCCATATGGGAAGCTCGTCACAGCAAGAACCGAACTGGGGGCCACACCCCAGGTCAGCACATGGGTCCACATGAGCTGGTGCCAGGATTCGATCCTCAGATCCCGGGGTTGCAAAGCGAGCACTTAACCCGCTGAGCCATCCCAGCACCCCTGAGCACCTATTCTATTAGTAGTACTACAAATATTAGAGATTAGAGGTGAGCCTCTCAGGTTCTATGTGCAAGGCACCATCTGGTAGACAAGTAACAACACTGTGGCAGAATCTGGTGGTATGGGGTTTGCAATCATTCTGTTGGGGATGGCAAGCCTTCTGAGGTTTCTCCAAAGAGGTGACACCAGGGAGGGGGCTGCGTGAGTTTACCAAGCAGAGGGGGAAAGGAGGCAAAGACATAAAGGGCTCTTACGGAGTGCCAGGTATGTTACATGAAGATTTAATTTCCATACTCCCATGTGGAAGGATGCGGACCTCCATTTACAGAGCAGGAGCAGAGGGTCAGAGAATCTGAGTCACACAGGCAGGAAATAAGAGCTAGGAATTGAAGCTAGGTCTGTGACTTAGAGCATGGACTCTCCACTGAGCTCTGGGAGACTGCACAGGGGAGAGGGCTCAAGAGAGCAACTGGGGTTGTCCATACAGGAGGGACGGGAGGATACTGGAAAGGATAAGACGGAGAGACCAGGAAGCCCAGGACTACGCAGTGACCAGAGCGGAGCTCAGGAAGGTGCTTCTGTCATTAGAGGAAGCCCAGGCTTTGTTCCCTAAGCTCTCTTCGGGGCAAATGTGGGTGGCGTGAGAACCAGAGCCTCATCCTCAGGAGTGCTGGTGGGAGGGGGGCGTGGAGGAGACATAGGTCACCAGCATCCTCCACCTCAGGTTTCCACTGCAAATGTGGGAGGGACTGATCAGAATGAAATGTGGGCGTGGCTATGTGGGCCCCACCCACACCATTGTGTCGGGGGAGCTAGAGGTCGAGTGGCCAGTTGCAAGCCAATCAGGACACGGCATGCAAATGAGCAAGCGGGGCTCACTTGGAACCCGGGGTACACTGTCGCCCCTGTCCTGTGGGCCCTGGTCGCACTGGCTGGCACCCAGCGAGGCTTGGACTCTGGTGAGCAGTGGGCTCTGGGCCAGGGATGGACTCCAAGGTGCCTGGGGTCTGGAAGGGGTGAGGATAGGAGATGGTCAGAGACAAAATGCGGATGTCCTCAGAGACTCCACTTCTGACGACTCTGGACACTGAGCAAAGGAAGGTCCAGGCAATATGAGGGACATGGGGTACCCCTGGGCCACTGACACAGAGTCCAACAGACAGACAGACAGACAGACAGACAGACACTGGAACCCATGGAGACCTGGGGAGACCCTCACACCATATCCCTGCCTGGCACAGAGAGGAATCCACAGCTGCACTGCAGAACTGAAGAGAGGAGGCAGGCAGCAGGTTGAGTCACCTGCATCATGACCAGCTGCCACCACCACTCAGGATACTTGGCGGACGACGAGACTGGCCACCCCCCATACCTGGCTCGGGTAAGTGAGTTCCACATTGTGTTTCTACCAGTTCCAGTGCTCCAAATCACATCCTCTCTTTCTCACTTTCTATTGACTTCCTCTCTGTCTCTGTTCCTTATCTCCTTGACCACTCCTTTGACACTCTGCTGGGCCCTAGTCAAGTGATCCTCAGTTTCATTCCCTGTGTCCCCCTGATCTCTAGTGGCCTGAGAGGGGCTTGGCGAATTGGGCCCCCAAGTGGGGGCATGGACTTACTCAGGGCCTAGGGGTCAAGTTGCAAAAGCAGCCATGGGTCATGCAGGGCTCAGGACCACAAGCGGTCTGTGTACCTCAGCAATGGAGCAGGGCTGGCCTGCTCTACAGACAGATGCGGAGCCCAAGTGGGACTCAGAAGGGTTTTGTGATCACTCACTCATGTCCTATGTCAGAGGCCAGAAGTGCGCTTTCAGACTCTCTGGCCAGGGTTTATGTACTTGAAATGTATGTGTCAGGGAAGCTTCAGGGCAACCCTAAATAGACCCCCACTTTGCAGAAAAGGAAACTGGACCTCCAGAGGGGCCACTGTACTCACAGTCATGCAGCTGGAAGATGGCAGAGCTAGGATCCAAATCCAGGGCTGCCAGATTCCAAAACAGTTCCTTCTACTGCCCACTCCCCACCTAGCTCTTGGTGCTCTAGGAGGACCCCAGGGACCCCTCCTCCTATGGGGCATTCCCACCCACTGTGACATGCCTGTTTGCTCATGTGCAGCTGCCTAAGAAGCCAACGTACCCGGAAACGGGGCAAGCCTCCAAGCTGGGCCACGTACCACACCCACCACCGAAGTGCAGCCCCAGCTCAGGGCTCCACAGCCACCACCGAAACTCAAGGGGCCCTCGGCCCTTTGGTAGCTTCCTAGACTTCCTTGTCAAGGGCCAGGTGCTGAACAGCTTGCAGACGGTGGTGGAGACAGCAACTGAGCGCATGGCCAACATGAAGACAAAGGCCGGAGTGCCACTGGTAGAGGTACAGGACCCAGTGGAGGTGCCAAAGGGTGGACGGCGGGTACATGCCCGGCCCAGCCTCAGTACTGTGCACCGGCACCGTGTCCGCCCGAGCCTCTGCACTAGGAACCCCAACAACTACCCATCCTGCTCCAGCTCCACGTCCGACTCCCATAGCAACTTCAAAGCTAGCTGCCTGGGCTCCCACAGCCAGGACAGCAACTTGGGCTGCCATGGTTTGGGCCCACTGCCACCCATGAGGGACAAACTCCTGCAGGAGAAGAACCTCAAACGACTGTTGCGGCTGGAGAACAGAGGGGTGAGATCTGGGGCCATGGCCTGGGTTGGGTAGGATAGAGCTCAGCCTGGACCCAGAGCTGGGGCCAAGCCTACCTAGCTTGGCTGTTCCTGGATGCCTCTGAGAGTCCCCCTTTCTCTGCAGAAAAGCCTGGAGCAGTCCTGTTCCCAGGGGGACTCAATGGGCAGCCAGTCCAACAGCCAGTGGACCCCGGAGCATCCCCTTTCCTGGTTCTCAGGCCTGCTGGGCTCGAGCTCTGGCATGCCTGAAACGTCAGAGCTGGGGTCTGGAGAGCGGGAGCTGGTCTTCCTCAAGCAAGAATTCAACAAGGAGATCAAGTCCTTGCTGAGCCAGCCGGTGTCTTTTGACCTGCCTAGCTACTGCTCGTTGCGTGAGCCCCATCAGACCCTGGACTTCTTGGCTGAGCACAACCTCTTCCCTGCCCTGCAGAGCGTGGTCAGCCAGGCTGTGGACAAGTTCAGTGGTGCCCGCCGCCACAACGGCTGCCCTCTCTTTCTGTCAGAATGGAAACCCACCACAGAGCCCAACTCGGAAGTCACAACCAGCTCCAAGTGGGCCATACCCATGGAAAGGGAGGAGCCCTATGATTATTTGCTCCCCACCACTGCCTCCAGCCTCAAGATGGTTCCCCAAAGGAACAACAAGTCCAGGGGATGGAGCAAACCAAAGGAAGGTGTTTTCCCCATGTCCAGTGCCCAGGGGGCCACTAAATTCAAGCTCAAGGTGACACCTACAGAACAGCCCAAGGTCCCCTCACCCTACCCCAGGCAGGAGGTACATGACCAGGACCCTAAAGTACAGAGACCACTCATGTCCACTGCTGGGCCCGTGAGCTCCAGCCAGAGGGCCCAGCCCTGGCGGAGCCTACACATCACCCTGCCTGCCCCTGGGATCAAGGTGGAAGTGCCCTCAAGACAGACTCACCTCACCCAGGACACAGTTCCACTTGCCTCCCCCTGCTCTCTCTCCTCCCACTACCTCCCTTTGTTTTCACCACTCACCTCCTTGGTAAGAAGCTTCCCATCTCTCCCTTCATTGTGTCTGGAGGTGACCTCAAAGGGGAGGCTGGGGGTCTTAGGTTTAGGTTTGCAGGGGAAGGGTCCCTTCAGCCATCACTCCTAGCAGTCACTGTACCTGGCACGTACCCAGAGTTCAGGTCTCTAGCCCTGCACTGTGGAGACCACCTGAGCAAGGGAACCAGGGACCCTGGCATAGCTACTGCCAGGTGTTGTGAAAGATGAATAAAGGCTACTTTTAATTCTGGTTATTTTTTAAACATTTGTACATGCATCTTGGAGACTTTCACATGGGGAGAGTTCTGTCCCTCATGGACAGCAGCCTGGTTCCACGAGAGGTGCTACAGCCTAGTTCTCGCACTCTCTGATCCTGCTGCCTGGGACAGGGAATTGCCCAGGAAGGGTATGAAGAAGATGTACGTGGCTTAACCCTCATGGTTTTCTAGCACAGCCCCCAACCCTCTTCTCAGCCATCAAGGTCCAGCCATGCTTCCCTCCTCTGAACCCTGGCCTCAGTGAGAGCCTACTAGAGCCCAGGTTATTCCGACTGACTGACACTGTGACTGCAGGCACTGACCTGGCCCTAATCGGTATGGCCAGTTTGATGGTAGTGAGTGTGAGGGTTGGCTGACATGCAGGACCTTGTGCTCAGCTGTTGGGCAGGACAGCAGAGCAGACGTGTCGAGGTCATACCCTCAGTGTGATAGGTGTGATGTCCAAATGGGTGACATGGGGGGTGCTTTGGGTGTGAGGGGCACCCCAGGGCAGCAGGAGTGGCATGACATTTCCCTTTCCCTCCCCGGCTGCTTCACAGAGCCCCAGTTACGTGTTCATGAAGAAGAAGCCACTGCCCTCGATCTCATCCAAGTCCACCATGTCGCACCTCTCCAACCCCTGGTACGAGGAGTTCATCAACTACTTGATGGAGCAGTCTGTCTCCTTGCTCATCTATAAGTACAAGTTTGAGAGGAAACTCACCAAGCAGCTGGGCTTCATCTCCTTCCCTGTCACTGAGGCACTCATGGACCTCTTCCTGGGTTTCAAGAAGGTGAAGGGCTCCCACATCCACCTGTCCTCGAAGGTTAACTGGAACTGCCTGCTGCGCAAGCTGGAGGAGACCCAGTGGGCCCAGCCAGTGTCCCGGCCAGCGTCTCAGCCTGTGCCCCTGCAGGCCTCCCAGCGCAACGCCCCCCAGAGCACTGCCTCCCACCATGCTGGTGACCACCGCAGCGCCTCCCAGCACAACACGGAGTCCCCCTCCACATTGCCCAAGCCAGTCACTGTCACGGATCAGGAGGTGGCCATGGAACCCTGCCTCCACGCTGAGTGCAGCCCCCAGTTACCCACCCCTCAGGAGAACAGTACAGCTGAGGGGCAGGAGCCCATGACCCTGTTGGAGCCCAAGCTCTCCCCACCCTGTGGCACCAGCATGGGTTCCAACCAGTTTGACCAGTCTGAGCAAGCAGTGGCCATGGGGAAGAGTCAGAGCAGTGAGGAGGATGAGGGGGAAGAGGAAGATGAGCAGGAAGAGGACTATGAGTTTTCTGGGGATGAGAGTGAGACCCAGAGCTCCCCGAAGCCTCAAGTGGAGGCCGAGGTCAGCCTTTATGCAAACAACCCTGGAGACCCCTGGTGAGGCCTGGTAAGCTGCACTGAGCATTGTATTCCCTGCTCCTCCCCCTGCTCTTCCTCCTGCTCCATGGGAATGCTGCCCACCTAGCTGGCCCCTACTCCGAGCAGAGGGTCCATGCCCATGAGGAGCTCTGCTCAGCCTCTCAGGGAAGCCAACTGGACAAATAAAGCTTGTGTTGATGAAGCAGTCTTCTTGTCTGGAGATTTCAGCCTCCCTTCCACGCACCTGCACACCTGCCCTTGAGTGCCAACTCCAGCAGACCAGGCCTGACCACAGCCGGCTTTCACGACAGCTGGCAGCACTGTGGCCCCTGTGATCTCACATGCTCTATTGAACACAAGTCCCTGGCTTGTGGCTCTTCTCCACTCCAGTCTGCGTCTTCCTGGCTCTTCCAGCCTCTCAGGGCTCATGGTCTCCCTCCACCATGGCCCCTGTGCATCATGACTCCTGCTTCTGGAGGGCTCCTCCTCTGCCAGGGTGGCTTCCTCTTCTCTCCAACATGCTACACCCTCATGTTATGACTGAGGAACCACCTTATCCTGCTGCTTCCATAGCCACCGATCTCCTAATTTGTATTTCCCACCTCCAACTCCTGAATCTGGAGGTTCCATGGCAGGTCACGGGGTAGCTGTGATTGGTTATCTTAGGTTGGCCATGTGACTACCCCTTCTGTAGTGGCCCTGGGCTCCCTCTAGAAGGGTCTGTGGGCATGAGTGATGGGTCTGATCTTTAGTGTTCTCCTTGAAGATGAGACTCCCCATGGGGCTCCTGGCCTTCCTGTACAACCCACTCAGCATCCTCCTTCCCTGTGCCTTCTTAGGGCAGCTTGTTTGCCCCCCTGTTCAGGCATCTTCACCTAGGAATCTAGGGACAAGCTCTACCTCTTCCCTCCTCCCCACCCTTTCCCTGTGGCCGAGAGAATCCACGAAGACTCTCCACACTGCCTCACCATGAAAACTGCCATTACAAGAAGCCTGGAAGCCCACATAGCTGCAGAGAGGACAAACCTGCTTTACCTAGTCTGGCCATGCTCATTGGCCCACAGATGAGGACAAAGCAACTGTGGGGCTTCATCTGGAGCCAGGCAGGGTGGGCCTTCCACAGCACACCCATGCCCTGTGATTCGGGGAGGAGGACTTGCTCCGCCGCCAGGCAGCGCATTTTTCCACAGAGCTCTTTTGGCATAAATCTTTTAAGGGTCATGCTCAGCTCATAAAACTCATTCCCTGAGACTGCCCACTGCTATTCTGGAGATGCCATAATTGGCCCTGAGCTGGGGAAGGTGCTCTGTAGGGAAGGCACAGCTAGGAGAAGCCATGAGTCCCCTGAGAGAACTGAGGGAGAGCTATGTTGCTTTCCCCTACTTCGGTTCTGGGGCCTCTTCTGTCCTTGGAATCCTTTCTTTGCCTGGCAGGGAGATGAATTGCTGTGTTCTCACCATCCTCTGGTCCTATGTGCAGTGGGAAGCTGTTGGTCACTTTCTTTTTTTAAAGATTTATTTAATTGTTTTTGACAGAGGCAGAGAAACAGAGAAGAGGGAGAGCCCAGAGCAGTCTCCATAGCTGCATGCCATCAGCCTTCTACATGGTTTTGATCCACACAGGTGGGCAGGGGCCATGCAGGGTGGGGAACTGGGCTGGGGCCTCCAGCATGGAAGGCACACTCCCTCAAGCCAGGGACTGAATAGGGGTGGGGGTGGGTGGCAAGAACTTAACTGGGGGCCTCCTGCATGGGAAGCACACCCCAGCTCAGCATGTGAGTTCACATGGGCTAGGGCCAGGATTCAATCCTCGGTCCCTGAGGCTGTGAAGCGAGCACTCAACCTGCTGAGTCATTCCAGCTTCCTCTTTTGGTGACTTTCATCCAGTGGCTGCCATCAGATTTATGCTTTTTTAAGGCATAAGTCACTTTTCTGTGTGAAAAATGTCTTGGAGAGGCCTAACTATCAGAAACAGGAAAATCTGTTAGGAGGTGGTGGTAAATATCTGGAGGAGAGATGGGGTGGTTTTGATTATGGTGGTTATGGGGGATGCAAGACAGATGCCTCACAATCTATTTTGGAGTCAGAGCTATCAAGAAGTAGATATGAGGAGTGCAGTAAAGAAAGGAATCAAAGATGAATCCTAAGTTGTGGGCTTGAGCAACTGGTGACCGGAAGTGCCATTACTGGGACATGAACGCCTGGAATTGAGCAGTTGGAGGGAGAGACCAAGAATTCTGCTTTAGACATATTAAGTTTGAGATCTTTGTTGCTATGTCCAACAGGACACCTCTATTGCTTCCCAGATTGTACTCTAACCCCTCAAGTGTAGGGTCTTCTAAGATCCAGGTGCCCTATCACTTATGTAATTAAAAGTAAAACCAATATTAAACATGAAAACCCCAAAATAACATGTTGCTGAAATTAAAATGACTGTACTCTGGATTTTCTGAATGCAAAATACTGGATAACTTCATTAAACGTGAACATTTCTCCCTGCTTTGCTGGTGCCTCAAGTGCATGGTAGTCAGCCTATTGGGTAATGGGGAGCAAAGCCAGTTCCCCTTTGTCCCAGCACAGGGCTTGGAGTGAGGTCAACATAAGAATGTTCCATAAATGAATAAATAAACAGTGGTGTAAGTTTCCTATCCTTAAAGACTGAGCTGACAGCCCTCTGAGAAGGAGACTGGGACCTGCACATGTCAGAAACCTGGGGAACAAAGTCACCCAGACTTGGTTTCTATAGTCACTTGGGTCTCCCAGGGTTCTGGTTTCCTAAGATAGCTTTGGGGTTTTCTGGTGAGAACAAGCCATTATCCTCAACAGCTCCCTGCTGCCCTCTGCTGCCCAATGGCCATAGTGCACTGGAAGGAGTCCGTGAGTGGTCACAGAAATTCAGAAACCCCAGGGTCCAGGGACTGAGGTGACCCAATGTCTGAGAGGGGGCAATGACCGAGTGACTGGGGGATTAGTTAATCCCTGGGTCCAGGGACCGAAGGGCAAGGTGATTGATTAAGTATCTGAGATCTGTCGACCTAGGGACCACAGAATATAGTGATCGAGCAACCTGAAGACCGTGCAGCTGCAGACCCAAGGTTCGAGGGGAGTCCATGAGTGAGAATCCGGGGATCTAGAATGAAGGAGCTTGGTGAACAGGAGCTCAGCGGCCGCTAGGTGGGGAGACCTCATCTACCGCAGTTCCCGGGCCGTTCTCCCATACCAGCCTTCCTGTGATAGTCATTGGTGAAGCCTTCGAAGCGTGGACCAATCACAGCTCTCCTCGTGTCTCCAGCCCCCTCCCCGCCGCCGCTCTGGCAGGCTGGGGGCGGGGCCTCTTCACGCAAACCGCAGTTGGTGGAGTGGACGCGGTGCAGGCCGGCGATTGGCGGGCACCGCCTGCTCTGTCAGAGCCGGATTGGCCGGCAGCGGAGAAGGAAGCGGCCCTGGCCCGAGCTGGCCGAGCCGGCCGGGGCGATGTGGAACGCGGGCCGCGGCCGAGCTGCGGGAGCGGCGCTTCTGGGGGTACTGCTGGAGCTCTTGGTGCTGGACAGCGGTGCCGCCAAGACCGGCTCTGGGTTCGTGACCTGCGGGTCGGTGCTGAAGCTGTTCAACACTCAGCACAGGGTGCGACTGCACTCGCACGACATCAAATACGGATCGGGTGCGCGGGGCCCGGGACTGGGGCATCGCCAGCGGGCGGGGCGATCGTGGGGGTCTGCGGGCCTGGGGGGCGGGGGGTCATCTGGCTGGAGTTGATGGACTGAGGGGTCAAGGACCGGCGGTTCGAGGGGTCGTCGGGATATCGCGAGCAAGGAGGGTCGTCCGGGAGCTGCGGGCCGAAGTACTTGGAGTTCAGCCCGGGGGCCATGGGTGGGGGCTGGAGGTGAGCCGTTGGGGTCCCAGGGTTGAGGGTGTCTGGGTGGAGGGTCGCGAGTTCCATGATTGACGGCGACCTGGTGTGGGGTGTCGCCCCTCAGGCAGCGGCCAACAGTCGGTGACCGGCGTGGAGGTGTCTGATGACGCCAATAGCTACTGGCGGATCCGCGGCGACTCTGAGGGAGGGTGCCCGCGCGGGTCCCCGGTGCGTTGTGGGCAGGCGGTGAGGCTAACGCACGTGCTCACCGGCAAGAACCTGCACACGCACCACTTCCCGTCGCCGCTGTCCAACAACCAGGTGAGCTCCCTTCGCCAGCCCCAGGAGAGGCTTCTAGTGTGTATGAGAGGCTGGCGACAGAGCCTTGACTCCTCTTCACCTGTTCTGAGCCTCAACTTCCTCTGTGAAATAAGAATTTCAATTCAGAAATGTTTACTGAGCGCCCCCTCTGGGGACACAGAGATAAATCGGGTCCTGCTCTCTCGAGCTCTCAGCCCAGTGGGGAGCTGAACAAGGAAGGGTGACTTTATCCTACTGGATAGCTCCGCTCCTTGGGAGCGAGTTGGACTCAGAATGGGGGTCCACATGACCTTTGGGGTGGGGAATGGTAAACCCTGCAGGGGAGGAGAAATTCAGGCTGGGTATGGAAGGATGAGTAGGAGTCCTCTAGGCCACAGAGGGAACATCTTTCCAAGTCTGGGGAAGAGCTTGTGCATGGAAGAGTTTGTGCATGGAGTTCATTGGAATTGGGTGGGGACTAGGGAGGAGGAAGGGGAGAACTTAGGAAGAGAGTGGGGTGGAACAGAGAGTGCTTTTCGGGGGTTATCAGAAGAAATAAGTGTAAGCTAAATCGAGATCTTGACTGTCAGCCTGAGGGGCTGGACTTTGTTGAGGGTCAGAAGGGTTAGGACAGGTAACAAGGAAGGAGAAAGAGGCCTTGGCTCTGTGGCAGCCAGTGGTCACCATCCAAACAGATGGGATGGGGTGTGCATGTGTTTGAAGGGCCTATGTTGGGGAGGCCCTACTGGGTGCTGGGGGTAGGGGCTGTGGTATACCACTTTGCAGCTGTGAAAGCTGAGGCTCAGAAAGCTGCAGGGAAGAACCTCAGGCCCAGTGCCCTGGTGTGAGTGCTGCTGCCAGGCAAGTGATCACAGGGGACTCAGTGTGCCCTCTCCAGCGACCACTGTCCCCCTGACCCTCTGTACCCATAGGAGGTGAGCGCCTTTGGGGAAGACGGCGAGGGTGACGACCTTGACCTGTGGATGGTACGCTGCTCAGGGCAGCATTGGGAGCGGGACGATGCTGTGCGCTTCCAGCACATGGGTACCTCTGTGTTCCTGTCAGTCACCGGTGAGCAATATGGGAGCCCGATACGTGGGCAGCATGAGGTGCATGGCATGCCCAGCGCCAACACACACAATACATGGAAGGCCATGGAAGGCATCTTCATCAAGCCCAGCCTGGATCCTTCTGCAGGGCACGATGAACTCTGAGTGCCGTGGATGGGTGGACAGAGAGTGGCAGGGTGGGGCATCTGCAGGTCCACTCTTGGTGGAGACTTTGGGTTTGTAGGGGTTCTTAAGTGCCTTTGTTAATTAAAGAATGTTGGTCTGTGATTGTTTTGGTGTGAGACTGGAGGGAACCGGGAGTTTCCAGCCTTCCCTGGCCCAGTTCACTATCTCTTCCTCAGTGCAAAACCAATGTCTCCAGTGCAGCCGGATAGCTCAACCCATCCAAACCTTTTTGATGCTCTTCCATGTACTCCAACACTGCCCCTTACCTTTAGATGGTCTGATGTCAAGTGACCCCTGTTCCCCAACCCCTGAGCTTCACAAAACTTCCTGTTAAGGGCTGGTGCCAGGGCTTCAGCAGGATGAGTAGAAGCCTCATTCCTTGCCAGCAGGGATGGGACACAGGTTCTCCAGACCCCTTAGCCCTTGAGGTGAGGCCCCTCGATTCTCCTGGCACCTGTCCCCTAGCAGTTGTGGCAATCTTGACACTTGTCTCTGAGCAAGCACCAGGCCGGGACTCTGCCCATCTGCTGGAACTTAGCATCACAGGGTTCCTCACTTTTGGTGCAAGTGGCACCCCATGCAGCCCAACCTGCCCAGGCATGTAGCATCTCAGGCCCCCACTCTGATGTTCCAAGGTCCCAAGGAGAAAACAAAATTTCAAAACATATTGCAAGGGAAGGCGACCTCAAAGAACTGTTACCTGCATAGATCTGAGAAGGCTTCCTGGAAGAAGAGGCACAATTTGGGCAGGCAAAGCATTACAACATAAAGGCAGAAACAATAAATAGGAGGGCCCTAATAAAGGTAAGTTAAGCTCTGCTGGTATGTGGGTTACCTCTAGAGATTATGGCAGAGATTACAGGTTTCCTGGACTTGCTAACTCCACCCAGTGGGCTGTGTAGGGGGTAATGGGTTAAGAGAGAGGCTAGGGGGTAGCAACTTGGAAGAGACTTGGAAGAGTGTGATCAGAGCACCTTACATTTGAGAAATCATTTGACTTTATGGAAATAGAAGAAAGGCTCTAGTCAATTGGGAGGCTTGAGTGCTCATTACCCCCACCCTCTCCCTCATGAGCTCCTACTCTGTTTAAATGTAGACCCTTTCCTGACCCCTCCACTGCCAAACCTCTTGAGCATTGTCTATAAGTCTTTACTCCTCTCCCATCACTCATCTGACCTGAGACAGAATTGGAAGGCAAGTAGAGTGTTGGGAGGTGGTCCCAGAAAACACTGGGGCAGAAGAGGGGCTGTGAGAGAAGGCAAAGAAGCAGGTGAAGTTTGCATTGTTGAGCAAGTTACCCCTGTGGGCAACTGGAGCTTAATGCCACTGGGGAGTTCTAGAACCCAGTGTAGAACATGCATCAAAGTTATCCCAACCAAGGGGGAAAGGAAGTGGAGTGCATTATCCATCCAAAGTGTCTGCCCTCATTGGCTGAGGGCTCCTGGGCAGGCAGGGTAATTAATCAGCCACACTTCCCACTTGCCCTGAACATTGGGATATGTACATGAGGGTTTTATTCTACAGCAAGTGCTGGCAGTACACATCCTTTCCATGAAGGTGAGTGCCAAGGGGTTAATGGACAGGAGACCAACAGTGTAGACCACACTCTGCAGACCCCAGGGGGAGCTCTGGTCCATTTCTGGCCACTCAGGGCTATAAGAGTCCCATTATACCTCTGCCCTATTACCTCCCACCACACACACAAGTGCTGAGTGTTGATTAAGAGCAGAATCAGTGCACAGCATGTAGGAATCCTTGAGAAACCCAGGTGGGAGCAGGTAAGATGGTTCCGAATGCAGGACAAGAGCAAAACTAAAACAGTTGCAGCAGAGCCTGAATACTACCCTGTTTCCCCGAAAATAAGACAGTGTCTTGTATTAATTTTTGCTCCCAAAGATGCGCTAGGTCTTATTTTCGGGGGGATGCCTTATACGTGTTTCAGCGAGAGGCAAAACTGTAAGTAGGTCTTATTTTCGGGGGATGTCTTACTTTCGGGGAAACATGGTAAATACCCGGCTCTGGGCCAGTGATTTACACAGCATCTCATTTTCTCCTGGCAGCAACCCTATAAAGCAGGTTCAATTAGTTTTAATTTTGCAGAGGAGGCAATGGAGGTTCGTAAAGATTCAAACCTCAAAAAACATTTGCTCTCAGTCATTGGATTTAGAAAATAAAACAGGAGAGGGCCCAGATGCACAGTAGCCTAAGCAGCCCACATCCACACACTGCAGCTCTGTGAGGGCCAGGCAGTATCTGAGGGCTGTCCGGAAAGTATCCAGCCATGTAATAGGAAAAATAGAGGCATTTATGGCTGGATTTTTTTCCGGACAGCCTTCGTATATCCTTCCAGGTCATCCGCCCAGGATTGGCACTTAATGAATGCTTATCCACAAAGTGGATCGCAATCACTCAGGGACCCCAGGGAACCCCCTTCCTTGTACCTCCTACAAGGCTCCATGGGCTCCAGGGCCAGGTCTCCACAGCCCAGGCCTACCCAGGTAGCTTCTGGAAAAGTCCACTCAGGTCAAGCCAGGCGATGCGGGGTGTGTGTAGGGGGATGAGGGGGAGCTGCCCCAGCCAGGAAGCCCACTGCAGCCGAACATCCATCCAGTCTGGTAAGCACAGGGAGCAAGCACTATCAGTAGGCAAAACGAAGCAGCTTGCAGACCTGCTGCACCGCGGGTGTGAACGCGTGAGTTCGAACATTTTCCAAGGGTCTCAGCCCCTCCCCTGAGGGCCAAGCAGCGCGGCCGGCGCCCCCCACAGGACTTCCGTGCGCTCTCAACCTCGACACTAGAAAACTCGTGGGCGCTGGAGCTGAGAAAAGGCGGGCAAAGTTCCTTTTGATAAGTTATGAATGGGAGAAAGAGTCTGTAGATCTCATTGTTAAAACCAGGGAGCCTGAGACTTGGCCCGCGCCGGGCCAATCCCGGCCCTGAGGCTATTTGAAATAGCTCTGGTCTCAGCCAATAGGTGCGTGGAAGACGAAGCCCCGAGCCGGCACCGGCCAATGAGGGCGGCGTTATGCTAAACAGCCGGACCGGCCCCGCCGACTGTCAGAGGGTTAAAGATGGAGCAGGGAGTGGGCACCGCGAGGTGCGGGACGGTCCTGGTGCAGACGACGGAGGCCGTCTACTGCCGGGTCCCCTCTCCCGCTAACTTCCCCAGGCACGCCCCGGCCCGGGGCAGAAGGGGTGCTCCGCCGCCTGAGGTAGGGCCCGAGGTAGGTGGCGTTGGCCGGGCGGCTCTACCCGACCGCACTGTGTGGCGCCCTGCAGCCCGAGCGCCTCTCTGGGCAGCGGACTCCAGAAGGGTAGGAACCCTCCACCTCGCTTTCCCAGCGAATCTGTTGGGACAGAATCGGAGCCCAAGTTGGGGGGCAGGGGCCGGGGTTGGGGGCCTAAGCCGGCAGGGGCGCGTAGTCCCGGAGTGGAGTCGGCCTTATCCCGGAGCCGCGGGCCGGCTGAGGATGCAATGTCGTCAAGGTGAACCCACCCCCGCTCCGGGCGCCAGTGGGCTTCGGACTGCAACGGAGCGCGGGCCCCTCTCCTTTGTGTGTGCGCCCACTCCCCCGTCCGCTCCCGCTCCAGGGTTGGAGCTACTCCTCGGTCTGAGCTTGCTGTGTCCTCCTCTCCTGGCCATGAGGTCCAGGACAGGGCCTCTAGCCCCACCCACCCAAGGTTGAGCTTCCCATTCTGCGTGTATTGCGGGAGGTGTGTGTGTGTGTGGGGGGGGGGTCTCCCCTGCTGGCTGCAGGTGCTCTGACGAGGTTGCACTACTTTTTGCTCTGAGAAGCAGTGCAATGATATTGTCAAAGCATCTGGGACCAGCCTTGGGGACCCCCTCCCCCATACCTCAACCTCCTCCTCTCCAGGCTGGGCCCCCTAGGCCTGCAGGTCCTTCCCTCCCCCTGCCCTACTGGCTCCCCTCTCCTTGGAAACTTGAGATCCTGGCCAAGCCTGGGCCTCTGGGGTCAGAGGACACCCTTCCCCCCAGTGGAGGCCCCGCCCTAGTGGGCATGCGTCTGGGTCTCCGATCCCCACCCACCACTGACCACCAGGAGAAGCGCTGGCAGGCCTGCCCGACACTCTTTCCCTGTTGCACTACTGTGGGCCACTGGAAGGCAGTGCAATGATGAAAGGGCATCGGTCAGGTCCAGCTCACCACCCACAGAGCCTGGGGGGAGGGAGTTTTCCTGCCTCACTCAACTTCCCAGCAGTTAGGCACAGATGTGGAGCTAGACTGGACCCTCTATCAGAGGATTAGGTGAGTGCAAAACTGGGGGATTAGTCCATAAGCTCTCTAACTTGTGGAAAGGTGCAGGGTCAGAGGACCTGGGATTCAGAGGTCTAGTTTGAAGAGGATCTTTCATACCAGCACCCTGGGTAAGACTGCGAACTCCAGGTTTGGTGAGGGCTTTGTGGAGAAATAGAGGCCTACTTCTTTGCATGGAGGGTCTGTCTGGACCCTCCTCAGACTCAGCTCACCCTTGACCATGGAGGTGAATTAGACCCAGCCCTCCTTGAAGGCTTGGGGAGGATCAGGCTTTGGACAAAATGTTTTCCTGGATTCCCTGCAAGAGCAGCACTATGTGGAGTGGGTGGATGGCCTTGGGATATGAAGTCTGCAGTTGATGCCCACCAACTGCTCCATCTTGTTCTCTTACAGGGAGATATGCTGCCCTGAGCCTGCAAAAGGGACTGTGAGGTACCTGACATGCGCACCCTCACAGCTGGAATTAGGGGGATTAAAGCTGAACTGCCAAGGAGCCTGGCCCCAGGCATGCTGGCAGGGCCACCTCTACCATCAGGACCTGACACAATGTACAATATTATTATGTGTTCAGTGACAGTCATTCAAGCCTGTCTCCTTGAGAGGGAGGCCCAGGTTCCAGATGGGCTTTTGGGAGTATCCCTCACCCCTGGTTGAGCACATTGGAATACCAGTTTCACCCCAAACCTGGGGGTAGAAGCCCTGGCATCCATGAGGAGGATGCCTGCCTCCTCCGCCTTACCCCTTGACTCAGGCCTTGTCACAAGGCCACTTGACTCAGACCTGTCCTCTTTTCCCCTGGGTTCCAGGTGCCATGGCTAGAGGTAGTCATCTTACTCCTGTGCAGATTCTGTACCCACTGGTCAGAGATCTTCCTCCTCCCCCATAGCTGTCTCCTGCCCTTGCTGGGGGAGGTTTGTAAACTCAGGACTCTGCTCAAATGATCCCTCCTATGGGCAAGACTTTTCTGGGCTCCCCAGCATCTAATGTCCCTCCAGCAGAGCCTGGAATTAGAAATTGTCTTTCTGTGGCTGAAGTCATCATTAGATCAGGACCCCTGATGTCAGGGGTCATGTTTTTTTTGTTTTTACTCTTTTGGCAGTGTTTGCCTGGCACAGAGGGCCAGAAGTGGCCCATTATGCTTTTTTAAAAAAGATTTATTTTGTTGTTTTGACAGAGACAGAGAGAAGGGGGAGGGCCCAGAGCAGTTTCCATAGTTGTACATCATTAGTTTTTGACATAATATCATTCCACACAAGTAGACACAAAGCCACACAGGGCAGGAGTCAAACTGGGGGCCTCCCACGTGGGAAACTTGCCCCAGTGGGAACCAAACTGGAGGTTTCCCACATGGGAAGCACACCCCAGTTCAGCATATGAGTCTACATGGGCCGGGGCAGGACTCGATCCTTGGACCCCGGGGCTGCAAGATGAGCACTCAACCTGCTGAGCCATCCTGGTATCCCCTCTGTTATGCTTTTTAATTTT
>PVKE010001442.1:64348-100423 GCA_004027555.1 Craseonycteris thonglongyai
TCCCCCCTCCTCCCCTTCCCTCAGGCAATCATCCAGCTATTGAGTGTGTCCATAGGTCTCTGTGTCTTGACAACAAAGCATTTAGAATATTACATAGACTTAGTTGGTAAAGCTGTGGCAGAGGTTGAGAGGATTGATTCCAATTTTGAAAGTTCTGTGGGTAAACACTATCAATCAGTATCAACACTACAGAGAAATTGTGAAAGGACGTCAATTGATGCAACAAACTTCACTGTTGTCTTATCTTAACCCATTCTCATTTGCCCTGAGAATAATTGAGGCTGCAGATTTTGCTGCAGCGTTTACCCTGAGATGACTCGCGAATTACAGTCCTAACCTTACTATTCAGAGCATTACATTAAAACAGGACTGATATAGTTGGGATGGCTTTGATTTTTTTTTTTTTTTTTTTTTTAATATATTTTTATTTATTTATTTTTATTTTTGACAGAGAGAGAGATACAGAGACAGAGACAGAGAGAGAACTGAACTGGGGGAGCTCCCAGTTCAGCATATGGTTCCGCACGGGCCGGGGCCGGGATTGGATCCCTGGTCCCTGGCGCTGCAAAGTGAGCGCTTAACCCACTGAGCCATCCCGGCTTCCCTGGCTTTGATATTTTATTTTCACATTGAAAACCAGTTGGATTTGCTTCAGCCTCAAAGAGAGTGTTTATGTAAAATTAAATGAATGTGGCAGCAAGTTGCACTTCTTTATTCTAAACGGGAAATGGGTTAAGGAATTGCCACTGCCACCCAACCTTTAGCAGCCACCACCCTGATTAGTCAGCAACCATCAACACTGAGGTAAAGCCCTTGGCCTGCAGAAAGATTATGATCTGCTGAAGGCTCATATGATGTTTAGTATTTTTTAGCAATAAAATATTATTAAGGTATGTACATTTTTTTAGACCTAATGCTAGTATATACTTAATATACTACAGTATAGTATAAACATAACTTTTGCATGCACTGGGAAACCTAAAAAATTGTGGCTCATTTTATTGCAATATTTACTTTGTTGTGGTGGTCTGGAACTAAACCCACAGTATCTCTGAGGTGTAACTATATGTGCTTTTTTTTTTCTTTAAATTCTTTCCTGGTGTACCCTATTGTGTTTTGGTCCTATCTATTGAAAGGTTTTTAATCCACAGCAATTGCTGTACTAAGTAATTTATATGAACGTTTTATTAAAATCTAATTGAATTGTTGGTAGGAACACATACATGAAAGTTTTTCAGAATAAATTTTCTGTCTTTGATTTTTATTTTAAACAGATATCCCCAAAACAAATTTTCGTCGTTTACCTTTTGACCACTGCAGGTAAGAGTCTTGAGAGTTTAATCTTTTCCTTGTAATTGTTTTCTTTCTTTTTTAAAAAAAAAACTATTTTTGACAGAGAGAGAGAGATACAGAGACAGAGACAGAGAGAGAACTGAACTAGGGGAACTCCCCAGTTCAGCATATGGGTCCACATGGGCCGGGGCCGGGATTCGATTCTCAGTCCCCAGGGCTGCAACGTGAGCGCTTAACCCACTGAGCCATCCCAGCTCCCCCTTGTTTTCTGATATGTAGTTATTTGGTAGTGAATCTGATCCTTGGAGATGCAGGTGTGGGTTCTGTCTGTATTCCCTTACCCAGATCTTCCTCGCTGGGAGAAGGTGACCTCATAGTGATAAGAACTAATGACTATTTTCTGCTTATTCTGAGTCTGTGTTTACCTGAATTGTCATTTTAACCTCATTCTTACTGTCTAAGGTAGGTAGACTCTGATCTTAAGCCTAGTTGAGAGAAAGTGCTGGGAAGAGTGAAGTCCCTTGCTCAGGTATCACATCCAGGAAGTGGTGCCATTGAGGCCTAAAACCAGTGGCCCCTGTGGGCCAGTGCCTTTCACACTTTACTTTTGGTCCAGAGTCTAAGTAGTAACAGCAGCAACAATAGTCATGATGCCGTGAACCCCTTCTCTCTTCCCTGAGAATGCAGGTCACAGGTGGGGTTAGGGAGGGACCCAGCTGCAGAACCACTCAGATGTTTCTTCCTACCCCAGTTGTATGTGTATGAACAGAAAGGTAGGTCTGTTGAAAAAGTGGGACTAGGACTAATGAACCCCAACACATTGGGGGCTGTCAGGGTGGGCAGGTGTGGTGGTGCCCTTGGGCTTGAGTTTCACCAAGCTTGAGCCATGGTCATGTCTGCCCTAGCCGCATACATATCTGCACAACATTCCCCTCCACCCCCTGAGTTCTGATTCCATAGGTCAGGGTGAGCCTAGGAAGCTGACAGAGCTCTCCTGGTAATCCTGCACCCTGGTTGAGGCAGGTCAGCCAGAAAACAGAGTAATGGGGGTGCAGGGAATGCCGGAGGGTGCAGCCACTAGATCTGCCCTGGAACCCCCAGGAGGCTCCCATGCAGTGGTTTGTGAGGGCTCTTCTCCATTCTGCACTTTCTAGGTAGGGTGAACAAATCAGGCCCAGGTGCATTGGCTGGATTTCTCACCCCCCCGCCAAGTTTTATCATCAGCCTCATGGGATGTCTTATTTGGATTGGGTACGAATTGCTTTTTGGGAATGCTCCATCCTTGGTTTCCAGTTCCTCCAAGAGGTCTCTGATTTGTGTCTCACCTATTTTGTAACTGCCATGGGTTCTGGGCAAAAAGTGGCTTTGAGAATGTGCCTTTTAAGTCCTGTTTGGGTACGTTTCTCGGTGCTAGGAGCTTGATATGGTGCCAGGTCCTGCTCTGGTCAGCCCCCAGCCCTACCAGCAGCACTATTAGGTGAGAGCAGAAGGTTGGGCCAGAGAAGGAGGTGGTGAGGTTTTGCCTCATGAGGGCTTCCCAGCATCTGGGGGGGTGACCCCATGCTGCCAGGCTGCCCAGGTCTTGGGGACTGACCTGTGCTCACCAAACTTACTGGTGACCCATCTAGGAACAAGCCAGGTGAGCCAGGGCTCTTGATGGATAGTGACAGAAACCTTATGCAAGAAAAAAGGGTGTTGGCTTAAGGAAGTCCACCAGAAACAGTCTCCCTTCATCTGTGGACTCTGCTTTTCCTAAGGAGACCCTTCAAGAGGTGGCAAATGGCCTGTGGCAGTTTGGGTCTTTGCGGGCTCCTTGACCCCCACATCCACATATCAGAATTTACCCAGGGCTTCCAGGGCTTCAGGTCTTGCTTGAGTCACATGCCCACCCCTTGAAAATGTATGGAGAACTGTGTGCACAGTCTGTGGGCAGGAGCAGGTAAGACACCCTCAGACCGTGAGAGCCCCACTAGAGTCTACTGGGATGGGAGAGGGCAGGTCTCAGTAGAAAAATGTGGCCTGGCTGTGCCTGCTATGTGAGGTTTGGGAGAAGCGAATTCCAGCCCTGCCTTGTCCAGGCCACCTCCAGGGACCTCTTTTGCGCTTGATCATGATTATATGTGTGTTACATGTCACAGTAGAGGGTGTGGAGAGGACCAGGCTGCTGTTGTCCTAAAGTCCCTTTCATCAACTCCTGGAACCCTTGCCTTATCTGTACTGGTTTGTGCTTGGAGCTTCCGAGGGGGCAGGGACGTGGGGTTCACCTTTGTGCTGGCCCCCATTCCAGGCTGTGCAGAGGAGCACAGGAATTGTTGAGGGAATGACCGAACAAGGGAGGAGCAAAGGGAGAAGTCACAGGAGCCATGTGGGAGTGGTCAGGCCAGCCCCCTGCATGACCAGGAGTGACCATGTCTTTTCTCAGTCTCTCTCTGCAGCCCTTCACCTACCCGGTCTGCACCCCTGAAGGTGTCGTCTTCGATTTGCTGTGAGTTCTTGACTTTTGAGCTAACAAATGGGGTGAGATTGTTGACAGCCACTCAGGAAGGGAATGTGAGGCCAGCTGGAGGGTTTGTGCTTCCAGGCAGTGCCAAGCCCAGCTATGCTGAGGTCCTTGGCACTTGGGGAGCCCTGGGTGGGCCTCTTAGGAAACCAGGAGGGACTACTCGGGCCTCAGAGATGAGGAGGTAGCAATGCTGCTGTGACCTCGGGCAGGCAGCTTTGCTGGCAGGCACTACTGACTTTTCCTGGAGTGGCATTAACCCTCCCACTCCCACTCATGGGGTCCTAGTGTTCTAATTGGCACATGTATACCTGTTTTGGAATGTTAATGAACTAAGTATTTTTCACTTTATGAAAGCAGAGCCATAATTAGAGTGCATACTTTTCCAGTGCTATATTTCGAAGTATTATGCTCAGTTTTATGTTCCCACATAAACTAGTTTATGTAATCTTCTCATGTTGCAGACTTATTTTAGAAAAATTGGAAAATACTTCAAAGGGAAAGGAAAAATTTACCATATCAACTATCTGGGCTAACCACTAACAATATTTATACGCATCTTTTTTTCTTTTTTTTTTTTTTTATAGATTTTTGACAGAGAGAAACAGAGACAGAGAGAGACAGAGAGAAGGGGGAGGGCCCAGAGCAGTCTCCATAGTTGACATTAGTGTTCCATATAGTTTCACTCCACAGGCGGGCACAGGACTGCGCAGGGCATGTGGGTCCTCATGGGCCGGGGCCGGGACTCGATCCTCGGTCCCCGGGGCTTCAAAGCAAGCGCTTAACCCGCTGAGCCATCCCCGCTTTCCCAATATACGCATCTTTTTTGTGAGTTTATTTGTGGTAACATGGTTAGATAACACCATGAAGATAGTTCCAGATCCATTCTCTACTCAATCATGATGAGAGCTTTTTCCCTAGATCATTCAGAAGTCTTGGGAAGTTATAATTTTGATGGTTGCCCAGTATCTCATTGTATGGACGTATCAACATTTATGTACACCTTTTTTCACTAGTTTGTGTTATTTATACATAACTGCAATAAAACCTTGAATATACTTAGAAAGCTATAGATCCAGAAATATCCCCCGCTTCCTTTGACAAGGTAAGACACTCTTCTCCTTGGCTCCTGCTAGCAGAAGTGAAGCAGAGCAAAGCCCCTTCACATCTGTTACCTACAAGCACTGTGGTCACCAGGCTGTACTTGCCCCATGCTGATGCTCTGTTCTCTTCCCTTCAGGAACATCATCCCTTGGCTTAAGAAGTATGGGACCAACCCCAGCAATGGTGAGGTAGGGGCTGTGCAGGAGTTTAAGTGATGCTGGTGAATGCTGTCCTCTCACTTGTCCTTTGGTTCTGTGGTTTTCATGGACACAGGAGCATGGTCGAGGACCATTCATGTGGCACAGTGAGGGGACTGTCCTCCCCTCTCCATACCCATTTCTTTCCAGAAATGTTCCCTACATGTGCACATGTGTATATAGGCATGCATTTTCTTTTCTTGGGCCACAGGTGCTATCACATGCATGAACTCCTCTGTACTTTGCTTCTGCACCCCACAGTGAGCTTATCAGTGCGTAAAGGGCTGCCTTGTTGTGTGGTGGCTGTGTGAGCTCTTCTGTGAGGGTGCTACAGGCCACTTGAAGTTACCTACTCTTGCAAACTGGTCAGGGAACACCCTTGTGCATGCTTCTTTAGGTATACACATGGGTGTACTCCCAGGACTGCTGGGTCATGGGATGGGTGCATTTTTGGTTTTGGTAGCTGGCAAATTTCCTTCTAAGTTTCATCTGTTTAAACTCCTAACAGCAGTGTGTTAATGAAAATGCCTGTTTCCCTATATCCTTGGCAGCATTGGATATCTGATTGGGTTTTTTGCTGCTTGTGGGCAAGAAGTTTTTTTTGTTTTGTTTTGTTTTAAGATTTATTTTTATTGTTTTTGACAGAGAGAGAGAGAGATACAGAGACAGAGACAGAGATAAGGGGGAGGGCCCAGAACTGTCTCCATAGTTGCACATCATTGGTTTTTTCACATCGTTTCATTCCACAGGTGGGTGGGGCTGCACAGGGCAGGAACTGGGCCGGGGTCTTGCCCTGGTGAGAACTGAACTGGGGGCACTCTCCAGTTCAGCATGTGGGTCCGCATGGGCTGGGGCCGGGATTCAATCCTCGGTCCCGGGATTCGATCCTCAGTCCCCGGGGCTGCAAAGTGAGCGCTTAACCCACTGAGCCATCCCAGCTTCCGCAAGAAGTTTTTTTAATTTGTATTTATATTTTGAGTTAGGCTAAGCAGCTTCTTGTGGGTCATGCATACAGGCCCATTGTCACAAGTTCTGTGCTGCTTAGGAAGAGATCCCCAAGGTCAAGTTCCAGCTTATTCACCTCTTCTACATCCCACTGCATGCCTTTATCATAAACACACATTATGCCCTCATCTTAATCATCCCCTCAGTTCTCTTGGTCCCTCTACTTCTCAGAGATCTCTCTCCTTCCCTCATGCTGCAGCTTGGGCCCATTTCTTCATTTATTCAGTTGCCCTCATTCATTTAGCTGAGGCCTCCACACCAGTGTGGTTTCTTTCCTCTGGCTGCCTGGACTTTGTTTTATTGTGAAGTTTCCTGTAGAAGAGGTAAATTTCAGACACATTATAGAACCACTGAGGGGAAGCCGGGATGGCTCAGTGGGTTAAGCGCTCACTTTGCAGCGCCGGGGACCAGGGATCAATTCCCGGCCCCGGACCGTGGGGAACCATATGCTGAACTGGGAGCTCGCCCAGTTCAGTTCTCTGTCTCTGTCTCTGTATCTCTCTCTCTCTCTCTCTCTCTCTCTCTCTCAACATAAATAAATAAAAAAAAATATATTAAAAAAAAAAGAAAGAAAGAACCACTGAAAAATAGAGGAACCGCTCTTTGCATTCAGGTGTATTTATTCCTGTTCCCCTACTTTTTAATATTTTATCTTTCCTAAATAGCCATACAACAGAAGAATAAGGTGACCACCACCCAATTTTTTTATTTCAGAAGTAATCAATGCTTGCCATAAAACTATCTAAACATCACTATATATAAATAAACCTTCTCCTTGGCATTGGCCTCCAGCCTGGGTGTTGCCCCTGTGCATAGAGTTGGTTTGCTGGCTCAGAAGCTGGGGTTCCATTGTGCAGCCCCCATTATCCAGGTTAATTGCTGTGTCCTGGGGCCTTCCAGATCAGCACCTGTGCCTTTCCCTCTGCCTATAGCTGTGAAGGCCTGGATGGTTGGAGAATTTTCCAATGTGTCTATCACTCAGCCTCAGCAATTCTTCATATCACACATGTACTTATTAATCATTAATGATTAATTCTACTTCTTTTAGAAACTGGATGGGCGGTCCCTGATCAAGCTTAACTTTGCAAAGAACAGTGACGGTAAGGGACTCTTACAGCCAGCTCAAGGGCTGGCCTACAGAACCCAGCCACTGCCTCTCTAAGTTCTCTGCAGAATCATTCTTTCCTTACTGATCAGGCTGGGCACTTGCTTTTAATTTCTCAAAGCTGTAATATAATCTTAAAGGTCTAGGTAGATTTTAAAGGTGAGTATAGAGGGGAAAATCATTGTTTTTTGTGCACTTCCCACCAAAGCGGTTGGGCCATGTGGGCCTCTGGTGGCCTTTGTGGGCATAGGTGGGCTGTGTGGCTCTGTTTGCTTGTAGCTGGAGGGTGAGCAGGCAGGCAGTGAGTGTAGTATCTGACAGATTTGCCAGGTGGTACTGACCTTGCTATCGGTTCTTTGCGGGCCTAGTATGGTTCTCTTGGCCCATGCACATGCCATGGTCAAGGCTGGTGTCCGTGCTCACTGGGTGTGTGCATTCTGGGTAGATGCAGAAACACCTGTGACTGGTGTGCATCTAACACTCATGTCTGACCCCAGAGTCCAGTTCGCAGTAGGTGCTGGTTCACAGGGATAAGCAGGTGGAAACAGAGATTTATGGTGAGAAAGGAAACTGGAAAATAGATCACAATAGTGTGTCAGATGCTGCTTCTGCCAGGGACAAAAGTAAAGCAGGGTGAGGAGAGAGGGTTGTAGGAAGACTCATGGAGAGGGTTTGAGTGGGAAACTGACAGGAATGCTCTGACAATTATTCTTATGTATTCAAATCAGGATTTTTAAAAAGTCCACACAAATAGATGTGGTTGATCTCTTCAGTCTCTTAATCGATAAATGTCCCCCCACCCCTTTGTTGTAGTTTATTTGTTGGGACTTATTTGAACAGGCTCCTGGATGCCTATGGGTAGTTGGTACAGCAGGGACATGGAGCAGGAGTTGTTACAATAACCTAAGTGACAGGGTAAAGGATGCGGCAGGGTCAGAGGTAGAAGAAGAGGCTGGGGCAGTGGTCAGCAGCGATGGGCTGATGCCGCTGAGGGAGGCCATGTGGAAGTCTTGCAGGACGAATAGGAGTTTCCTGGTGGTGTTAGAGGAGGGGCTTGAGCAGGTGGCTGTCCCTCTGAGTCCCTCACTGTGTGCGTGCTGGTGCAGGCTTCTGCCTCCTCCCTTGATCTGATATTGGGCCTTTCTCTGACTGGCCTCTCTGCATGTGCCTTCCTGCTAGAGAAGTACCACTGCCCAGTGCTCTTCACCGTGTTCACCAACAACACCCATATTGTAGCCATCAGGACCACCGGGAACGTCTACGCCTACGAGGTAGGCTCTCAGGAACTGTGTGGCATTAGGCTCTTGAGTCGTCTGCTCTGGGGAACCCTGGGCTAGGCAGTGGACACAGCCTGTCCCCATGGTGCCAATAGTCTAGAAAAGGTAGGGCTTTCCTACAGCCTCTGGATCTGAAAACCAGCTAGTTCTTTATACCCAAAGATTCTCCTCATAGTCACCTTCAGCAAAGACTTACTGGGCCAGCCCCTGGGAGGGAACCTGTGCTCTGAGGTCAGGCCCTAGGGCTTCAAGGGGAGTGCCAAGCCCCCCAGCTCCTGGCAGAGTCCCCAGGAGGACTGGATGTAGGCTGGTGGAGGGGAAGAGGAGGCCTCTGTTTCCACAGCAGTCCCCTTGTAGGCTGGTAGAGGGTACAAACAGCGGGGCGTGGGCCCCACATTTTGGGAATGCTCTCTCTGAGCTGTTTTCATGCCTGTGCCTGGCTGCTGGTGGGCTGTGGGTGGCCAGCACTGCCCTAAGGACTCTGAGAGTGATTCCTTGTTGAAGTGTGCATTGGGGTGCTTGGTGAGATGGGTGGCCCCGTTGAGCCTGTTTGCTGATGTGTAAGGTACGTGTCGCATGAGTGTCCTGGGAAAAGCCTTGCTGAGAGGGCTGAATTGGAGTCTTTGGGGCTTAGCAAGCTCTACCCTGAGTAGCTGGGCTGTTGTGAGCTTGTTCTGGGTACATGGTAGTCCCATTCCACTCCTCACTGCTGGAATGGTGCCATCACCGGGGTGGGCTGCAGGCTCCCAGTGTCAGGCTGGGAACAAGCACCATAACAGCTGGCTTCCCTCTGGCTGTAGGCAGTGGAGCAGCTAAATATCAAGGCCAAAAACTTTCGAGACCTGCTGACTGACGAGCCCTTCTCCCGGCAGGACATCATCACCCTCCAGGTGGGTGTCCTCTCTGTTCTCAGGAGGGACTGCCTTGAGAACCTTGGCATGGCTCCCCTCTGCCAGTCCCACCTCTCCATCCAGGCTTGGTGGCTTCCTCCTTGCCACCTACCTAGTTGCGGTTTCCCAGCTGCTACTGGAAGTGCCACCACCTTCTGCCCGCCCTATACTGTCACCTGGGCCTTTGCACATGCCGCTTTCTCAGTGTGGCTCTCACATCTCCCCCTTCGATGCCTGTCCCCACTGTGTTGGCCCCTCATCTTTGCCTCCAGAGCCATCGTGGCATCTGAGTGGCTCCTTTGTAGGCCTGGCTCTCATCGCACCCCTGAGAGTGGATGCTGTTGTGTGATCTGTACCCTAGTGTTGGGCACAGATCACACAGGGCACACCCTTGGAGGTGTCAGAGAACCCTAAGTGAGTTAATGAAAAACATGGACTTAGAAAAGTTGGGAGTGACCTACATGGGTCCATTCCCTTCTGTGGCTTGGCCCATTCTAATGGGAGGTCAGCACACCTTCCCTCCGAAGCGGGGGCTTGCGGTCCCCATGGCGTCAGCACTGTGGGATCTGGATCTGGAAGCCAGGCTGGAGGGTATGTGGGGCAGCATGTGGGGGGCCCGGAGGTTGGCACCCCATGTCTGCCCACATCCCCTCAAGAAGACTCCATTTGTCCTGTGGCTGCCTAATAGCAAGGGACACTTGTCAGCTATGTGCCAGAGAGAAGTGGATGCCGTTTGGTGAGCAGCTAGCCATTTGTGCCACTGTCCCCACCCCACTGCTGCTCTGCCTGGGCCCCTGGGGCCCCTGTCCCCTGCTCGACCCCTCCTGGCCTTAGGACCCTCGTATCCCCCTGTCCATTCTTTGCTGTCTGAAGCAGCCACATGGCCACAGCCCAGCACCCGGCTGTTGCTCTGGGCTTACTCTGCTGCATGTTTGGGGTTTTTTTTGCTGCAGGACCCCACCAATTTGGACAAATTCAATGTCTCCAACTTCTTTCATGTTAAGAATAATATGAAAATGACAGACCCAGGTACGTGCAGCCAGAGCTGGTCTGGGTACCGTGGGTTTGGGGGCCCTGGGGTGACCTGTCCCCAACTCAGCACTGGCAGCCTGTCTAGCAGGTCAATGCTCCTTGGGCAAAGCCCGCTCCTTCCTGGGGCTAGAGTCTCACCCAAGCCTAGACAGGCCTGGAATTTCCTGAGTTGATGCTTGCCTTCTCTTGTGCTGAGGTTGGCAGGACCACCGTGGCCCACACCCACCCACAGGGGCCTGATGTGATGAGTGAGCGGGGCCTGGCCTAGTTTCCCTGGCCTCACGTGGGGGAGGCCTGGCTGCCACCTCTTCCGCACTCAAGACTCGGCTCTAGAGGCCCTCAGGTCCTAGGTGGGGCCCTGTGCTCACTCCTTAGAAATAGCTCTGTTCCCACTGCAGAGACCGGTGGTTAGGCAGGTAGGTGGGTACCCTGAGGGGCTGGTGAGTGTGGGTACTGCTCAGCCAGCTGGTCACCACCACCAGTGGGGTGTTTCTGAACACTGCTGGGGAGCAGAAACCGAAGCTGATTCCAGCGGGAGCCATGGGGGTAGACTGCTGCCCTCCTGGGCTCTCCACACACGCTTGCCTGAGTTTGGAGTGACTGCGAAGGTGTCGCTGTGATGGAGGCTCGGCCTGTGTCCTGGCCTCAGGCTTCTACTGTTGAAGCTGGCGCTGGCCTCTTGTCTCCATCACACACATCTGGGGACATTCCTGGGGGTTCAGCTGCTCAGGGCCATCACGCTGTTTTGTAGATGAAGAAAAGGCCAGACAGGACCCATCTTATTATTTGAAAAATACCAACACCGAGACCCGAGAGACACTGCAGGAACTCTACAAGGAGTTCAAAGGGGATGAGGTCCTGGCAGCTACCATGAAAGTCCCAGAAAAGAAGAAGGTGGACAAGCTGAATGCTGTGAGTAGGCAGAGGACCACACAGCTGCCAGCTCAGCTGCTTCGCCTGTCATAGCCCCTCAGAGTGGTGCTAGGATACATTTGGAGGGGAGGCAGCTGGGACCCCCAGAACCAAGGTGCCCCTGAGGGCTCAGAGGACCGCTGTACTGAGGCTGGGGGTGATAGGTAGGTGTGCTAGGGGCTGAACAGGGATGGTGGCCCCAGTCATGGAGTGTCTGCATTGTGCTCTAGCCCAGACTGCACAGCCTGGGATGGACATGTGGGTGGACAGCTGCCTGGTGGCCTGGGTGGTCCTACATGGCAGCAGCTTCAGGCCTTTGGGTCTATGGGCAGCAGGGACCTACAGAGCTAGTTACTTGGTGCCCAGGGAGTGATGATAGGAGCGTTCTAGGGGTGCCGTGGTACTGGGGGGAGAAACAGGTGGTGCCGGGCCGGCTTAGTGCCCCTGCACCTGGGCAGTCATGTTCACTTCTCAGCACCCAGTAGTTGGCAGTGATGGCACCAGGATTTGTGTCCTGGCCTGTAGGACCTCAAAGATGCCCCTTCCCCTCTTCAGGCAGAGCCTGGAGAACTGGGTCTGTTGGGGCGGGGAGGTGGGACTCAGGAAAATTTGCAAAAGGAAGGAAAGTTAGTTTTTGATAATCCCACTCACTGCTTTAAAACAACAGCTCTTAGAATTTGCGTACTTCCTTCTGACGGGGAGAAATCCCTCCTTTTATTTTTTCCCCTCTGCCTGGGATAAAAAAAGTTTATTGTATTTACATTTTACATATTTAAAAATATGTGCTTCTTGTAAAAACTTAAATCCTTTAAAGAGAAACTGGAGTCCCTTTTTCCTTGGGCCCTTAGTGAGAGGTCAGTGTGGGCTGGGCTGCCCTGTCCCCCAGGAGGTTCCTGCTGGTGTCTGTGGGTAGCAGAGGTGCCAAGCAGGCCCTGAGCACTGGGGACACGTGGCTTCCATGTCCCCAGCCTGCTGGCCTCTCAGGGCACTGCTGATGTGCTGATGTGGTTTTCTTGGCAGGCCCACTACTCCACCGGGAAAGTTAGTGCATCCTTCACCTCTACTGCCATGGTTCCAGAGACCACACATGAAGCAGGTAGCTGCCTTTGTTCCTCCACTACCGGCAGTGCTGCTTAATAGCGGCTGAGGCGGGCGGGCGCCTGCCTTCCACCTTCCCACCTTCCCACCTTCCCAGCATCGTTCGGTCGATTTTGTGGGCCCTTGGGCAGCTCCGTAGTAGTCACAAGGAATGGTCCTTTTGAAACTGTCTGGGATGGGGAAGGTTGTAGTGAGGGCAAGGCCAGGGGCATGAGGCCCTCCCCCAGCCACATCCTGCCACCTTGGCCCCTGCTCAGGCTGCCCAGGGGCTCCTTAGCCCTACACCAAGGCTGCCATTGGCATGGTCCCCAAGCCCCCTTCCTCTTGTGTTTTTGGCCCATCAGATCCCCACCATCCTGAGCTGCCAACCCTCTCCTCCTCACTCCTCTCCCACCCTGGGTCGAAGCTTTTTCAGCGTCCCCCCTTAACTGCAGAGCCCTTCCTTGCCCCCTCCTGTGCTTAGCCAGTGCAGACCCTTGGGTTCTCCCCAGAGCTGGGGTTTGCACTCCAGGCCTTTGTGCCTGGCATGGGGTATGGTTGCCCCCTGGTTGAGGGCAGGCACAGAGCATGGGCCTCTGCTTGCAGCCGCCATTGATGAGGATGTGCTGCGTTACCAGTTTGTGAAGAAAAAGGGCTATGTGCGGCTGCATACCAACAGGGGCGACCTCAATCTGGAGCTGCACTGCGACATGGTGGGTGTGGCAGCAGTCCCCTCCCTCTGCCCAGGGTTGGTTCTGGGGTCTCTAACACAGCTGCACTTAGGATGTGCTTGTAGTGGGAAGTTCTGTCTTTTAGAAGGTGTGGTGCCCCCCCACCCCCACCCCACCCCATTTTTCTCCTCAGAAGGGACACTCAGCCTTGTGCTGCATTTCTTCAGCCTGAGTCTGGGCAGGTGAGGACACACCCAGCACCCAAGGGGTCGGGCTCCCCCTGCCACTCTGCTTGAGTCTCCCTGTAGCTGTGGGTCTCAGCGGCTACAGGTGTCTTTACTGTGTCCAGGCCAGGCTAGGGCCCAGGTGGCATTCATGACCCTCCCATTGGTTGCTGCCTGCCTCACAGAAGTATCTGGGCTATTTTGCAGACACCAAAAACCTGTGAAAATTTCATCAAGCTCTGCAAGAAGCAGTATTACGATGGCACCATCTTCCACAGATCCATCAGGAACTTTGTGGTGAGTGACGTGGCTCAGCACTGGCTGCACAGGGCCAGGAGACGCTTGGAAGTGACTCCTGTCATACCTGGGAGCCCCTTCTCAGGGGCGGGTAATCTGCAGGCTCATCCCTTTAGTCCCACTCCCGGCCACACTGGGCTTGTGTAGAGAAGTGGCCTTGGAGGCCCCTGACCTCTCCAACAGCTCAGACCCCCTTGAGCCCATCTGGCAGGTAGGGAATTGCTTCTGTCAGTGGACAGTGCATGGTGGGCGGCTGTGGGAGGGCCAGGCAGGGCCGTGGGTCACGGGGCCTGGGTTGCTCACTGGTTTTTGTTCTTGCAGATCCAGGGGGGTGACCCCACTGGCACAGGCACAGGTAGGTACTGGTGCTGGGTCTCCCTGGGCAGCTTTGGGTTGTGAGGGGGTAGGTGGGTGGGGGCCATGTCGAGAATTTCAGATATGGAATCTCATAGACCAGCCACCAATGTGCCCTTTGACCTCAGGCATGCCTGTTTTCTCATTTTGAGAAGGTCGTAAGGCCTAAGTGATAGGTGGAAGTGGGAGCATGCTGTCTCCTCCACAGGCCTCCGGGGCACCCACCTTTGCCACTGGACCAAGGGAGGCTGCAGGGAGCCCATGGGAAATTTGCCCCTCCCCTGCCCCCAGCATCTAGCTGCCCTCCTGCTGCCTCTCAAAGCTCCCCTCCGCCTGTCAGCTGCTTGAGCCCAGGCCTACCCCATTATCCTGTGTGATGTGAGTGAAAACACTTCACCCTTTACTCCATCCTCAGGGCCAGGCTCCACACGGGCTCTGAGGAGTCTGGGGGATTGGTGATGAGGGCCTTGCCCCTGCAGGGCCCAGTGTCCCTTGAGACACAGCACAGAGTTCCAGAGCTGAGCTGTGTCCTGCTGGCTGCCCTCAGCTAGGACCCCGTCATTCTTGCTGCCATCCATACTCCTTTCTCTTCTAGGTGGAGAGTCATACTGGGGAAAACCCTTCAAAGATGAGTTCCGGCCCAATCTCTCGCACACAGGCCGGGGCATCCTCAGCATGGCCAACACTGGGCCCAACACCAACAAGTCTCAGTTGTGAGTTGCTGGGTGGCTATAGGATGGACTTGGGGAGGAGGCCCAGGGCTCCCTGCAGGTTCCCCATCAGCCTTGCCCTGACTCCAACCCAGAAGGTATAAAACACCCCCCTGGGGAGATGGTAGACTCGAACAACATGACCCACACCTGCCCAAGTGCAGGTGTGCGCACCTATGTGCAGAACAAGTCAGCAGGCAGCGCTGCGCCTTGGGGCATTGATGTCTGGAGTTTCCAAGAGATCCAGAAAGGCCTCCTGGAAGTGTCATAGGAAGCAGATGTGGATTTGGGTGTAGGTGCCCCAGCCAAGGAGTGGCTGGGAGTAGCTGTGCAGGAGGGTCCAGAATCAAGGTCTGGCTTGAGCAACCATTGAATGTGGTGCATTTACAGAATGCAAGGACTTGGCAAGGGAATTCTGTCTTTAGCATGTAAGTGTCACACCCAACTTGGTCCTAGTGGGTAGAAGATGCCGATGGGCTAGGAGTACAGGCCTGGGCCTCCCCATGTCCAGGTGTAAAGGCAGGAGTGAATGGCCCACCAGGACCATATGTGGGGAGAGGTGGCTGGACCCAGCCTGGTGGAAGTGGAGGGATATCCGTGAGGAGAGTGTTTTTTGAAGGAGCCATAGGCCGCAAAAGGGCAGGGAGACTGATTTGGGCAATGTGGAGGCTGGTGTCGGAGGCGGCTTTCTTGGATGTTTGATAGGACTTACCTACAGACCCATCTAGTTTGGAGGAATCTGGGGGATTTCCATCTGGTTGGGAGTCTGTTTCAGTTGGCCCTAGTCACCTTTCTCTAGGAGCTTTATGATTTCATCCAAGTTTCATTATTTATAATTTTTAAAAATCCTTAATTCCTACTTATACTTTTGTGAACTCTAATTTTGCCCACTCTTTATTAGGTGATTTTTATTTTTCTTTTTTTTTAAATATATTTTATTTATTTATTTTGACAGAGGAGAGAGAGAGGGAGAGATACAGAGACAGAGAGAGAACTGAACTGTGGGAACTCCCCAGTTCAGCATGTGGGTCCACCTGGGCCGGAGCTGGGATTCGATCCTCGATCCTCGGGGCCTCAAAGCGAGCGCTCAACCCGCTGAGCCATCCCGGCTTTCCCTGGAAGGCTTTAATTCAAGCTTGTTCAACCCTCAGTCCACAGGCCATATGCGGCACAGGATGGCTTTGAATGTGGCCCAACACAAATTCATAAACTTTTTAAAACGTGATTTAAAAAATCTCATCAGCTATCATAGGTATTAGGGCATATGTGGCCCGGGGAAGCCAAAAGATTGGACACCCCTGCTTTAATTTAAAGCTTTGGAGGTGGGAAGGTTTATTTTTATATTACATATTTACACATTTGTGTATATAAATGTGAACAAAGCATTTTTATTTTCTTTCAGCTGTGCTAACATCACTTATAGAGTATCCCTCCTTTTTCCAGTTGAATTGCAGCCTTGCTGTTGCCTATTGCCCCCTCTGAACTCTTACCTGTCAGGTTTGACTGGTTGGCCCCAGGCCTCCTGGGCACAGGTGGAGCAGGGAGGGGCTGGGACCTCTTGGGACCCTGGGCCTCTCCCAAAGGGAGCCCCCCACAGGGTGAAACACTGCCCTTTTACACCCTATGGTTCCCTAGCTTAGAGGGGACTAATTCCAGGTGATTTTTTCATAGATCTTGTACATCCCTAATCAGGGCCCTCCCGAGTGCCCTACAGAGCAGGCACTCCTCCTCAGATGCTCTATGAGAGGCTCTTTGCTTTCCTTGCCAGTCATGTATTACATTTCTACATAAATCAGGATCTCACTGTGGACTCTATTCTGTTCACTGCTTGTTCACTGCCTGTTATATTGGTTCTCTGTAGGCGGGTCCACTCTCACTGTTTTCACATTATTTTTTGGCTTTATCTGGTTGTTCTCTAATACGGACTTTAAGATCATTTTATCTAGAGCTTTGAAAATTCTGTTGGGAGTCCAATTGGAATGATGTGACATCTGTATTTTGGAGGAATAGATGTGTGTACATCTTCCATCTAAGAATTTGGCTTGACTTTCCTTATAGACGTTTCCTATCTAGTGTGATCTTATATTTGTCTTTACACAGGTCCTCTGCCTTCCCATATAAACCTACTCCTTAAACATTTTATATTGGGGAACTGGGAGCTCCCCCAGTTCAGTTCTCTTTCTGTCTCTGTATCTCTCTCTCTCTCTCTCTCTGTCAAAAACAATAAAAAAATAAAGTGTGACCTATTTAAAAAAAAAAAAAAAAATTATATTGAGGAAGCCAGGATGGCTCAGTGGGTTAGGCGCTCATTTTGCAGCCCTGGGGACCAAGGATCGAATCCCAGCCCCGGTCCGTGTGGACCCATATGCTGAACTGGGGAGTGCCCCCAGTTCAGTTTTCACCGGGGCGAGACCCTGGCCCAGTTCCTGCCCTGTGCAGCTCCGCGCCCACCTGTGGAATGAAACTATGTGGAAAAAACCAATGATGTGCAACTATGGAGACTGTTCTGGGCCCTCCCCCTTCTCTCTGTCTCTTCTCTGTATCTCTCTCTCTGTCAAAAACAATAAAAATAAATCTTTAAAAAAATTTTTTTATAATTTGTTTTTGTAAATGAAAAGTTTTTTTCCAATTGTATTGTTCATATAGAAAAATTCACCTATTTATTTTATATCTAGCCACTTAATCAAATTATCCTGTAACTCAGTTTTTAAGAGTATCTTGGCATTCCTAGATATTCTCATTTGTTAGCACAGGTGGTGTGGTGTCTTCTCTGCTTTTCTGGTGTGAACGTCAGTCACCTCACTGTCAGGCCCGTGAGGGACAGAACGTGGCGTCCTACTAAGTGACGGGCTGTTTTGCCATGTGATCAGATGTTGTTGGGCCTATTTTGAGAGAGCTTGTAGAATTTCTAGATGTTTTTCTCTTAGCATCTATTACTGTGGTTCTATGATTTTCTTTTCCTCCTGGGATTTGCAGATGTAGTCACTGGGTCAACCCGCCTTTTTGTCACTGTTTTGTCCTAAAGTAAACCCCGGCTGCCGTTGTCCACTGGCTAATTTTCGATTGCGTGCCACTGTCTTCGTGGGTTCACCAGGTGCAGCCAGCACACAGTGAACCTGCTGTCTTTATAACTGGGATCGTTTACCTTACAGTGGAGTCAGCTGCTTGTTGTTAGCTGGTCAAGCCTGCAAATCATTCATGCTAATCAGTCAGGTCCCATTTTATGGGCCAAGCAGGTAGTTTGTATTTTGCCAAAATTTAATTTGTCCATTTCTAGATTTCCGAACTTGTTTGCCTGGTGTCTCCCCTGTGCTCACATCTCCTTTCTCATTTCTGAACACATCTGTATTCCTTTTTTCCTTAATGATTTATGAAAGGCTTATCTTTTTATTTTCTGTGTAATTATTTTCAATGTCCCTTTTTAACAACTTCTTCCTTTTCTTTTTCTCCTTTCATGTCCTACTGTCACTGAGGACATCCCATTTTTTTGCTTGCTGGTCCTTGGTGGTTGCAACTTCTTCCCAGTTCAAAGACATTCCTTACTTTCTGTCATATCTTTGTGTTCCCTTTCATTATTCTATTTCCTGCCTTTTTCTTTAGGACTATTTTATTCTCTTTTAACCCTTAGACATACAAATTAAATGAAGTTTTATGTAAGCAAAAACTATTTTTCAACTTAACATTTGCAGGTGCAATATCCAGTATTGGATTCACATAACTTGTAAAGTTTTATTCCAAATCTGGCACATTTGGTAGCTATAAATTGCACGTACCTCAGCTGTCCTTTGAATTTCAGCAGTGACTCATCTAGGGAAACATCTGGAGTGTATAATTGTTCAAATTATTATTCAAAGTCAACTATACTTCACACTTTTCATATTCTGTCTTTACCGCTTCATTATTCATAAAGAAAATGTGATATAGCCAAGGAACGTTTGCGAAGGAGTTTTTGAAAAATATTGGTGTCTCTATTATTCTTTTTGACCAGTATGTATCTATCTTAGATTTTTTTATTGCAACATTATGATACATAACGGAAGGTTTAGAGTCCTTGGTCCTTTAGTCGGTCTCTCAATGGAATGGGCTCTGGGCTTCTCCAGAGGAGCCTCTGCCCCCAGGCTCTGGGGAGTCTGCCTGACAGGACGTGGGCAGCAGCTGGGCTGGGAGGCAGGGCCTCCCCTGGCCGTCCTGAGAAGCTGGAGACCCTGGTCCCTGGGTGGCCTGTGTGAGGGCTGGGGGCGGGGTGAGGGGGGCGCGTAGTTGTCCGGTTTGTGCCCATTTCCTTGGGAGGCCAAGGAGGCAGGCTGGGCAAGGCAGCTCTCATGCTCTTCCTGACCCTCCTCTTGTCCCCAGCTTTATCACCTTCCGCTCCTGCGCTTATCTGGACAAGAAGCACACCATCTTCGGGCGGTAAGAGAAGCTGCTGTGTGAGGTCTGGGGTGTTGGTGAGTGTGGGCTTCTGTGAGCTGGGGCCTCTCACTGCCTTTTCCCTGAGCCTGGACCGACCTACCTACACTCCTTTATCCTCGTGACTGTCCCTGCCAGTGTCATGGCTGTGCTGAAGAGGGGACTTGGGGCTTCTCTGTTGGCTAAGGAGAGGCTAACTTCAGCCCCTGCCTAGTCAACCCCCTTGGGCTCTGCTTTGGATGGTCCTGAATCACATGTCTGGGCCACCTCCTGTCTTTCTCTCTCTCCATCCTCTCATTTAGCAGTTGGCACTTCTCCTGTGAAGGTCTGGGTTGTATTTCCAGCTTTGTGGCCTCATGGTCTTAGTCACACTCCTCAGCTCTGTGGTTGTAGTGCAAAAGCATCTACAGTGTGGAAGCCGTGGGTGTAAAACTGCTGACAGCCAGGCAATTAGATTTGCCTCTTGGGCCCCTCCTCTCCTGACCCAAAGTTTTGGCCCAGCTGTGGGTCTTTCTGAATCTAGTATGTCAACACCCTTTGCCTGTGTGGGTGGGGCCTTCTTGGCCTGAAACCTGGACCCATCCTCAGCTCCTCTTCTTGGCATGCTGTGGGGACTTGGCCTTTGGGGTGTCTGAGGCCTGGCACATTCAGAGGTGCCTCCATCCCTCTGCTGCAGGGTTGTTGGGGGCTTTGACACACTGACAGCCATGGAAAATGTGGAGAGTGACCCCAAAACTGACCGCCCTAAGGTATGTGCCCCAGGAGAACAGGGGCTGCCCCTCAGGCTCAGCCTGGGCAGGCATGGTGGTGTGGGGGGCTCTGCCAATCGCCTCCCCCTCTGCCATAGGAGGAGATCTGCATTGACTCCACCACGGTGTTTGTGGACCCCTATGAGGAGGCTGATGCTCAGGTGAGGAAGGTGTAGCCACCGTGAGGGGAGGAGCTCAGAGGAGTCCCACCCAGCCCAAGGGGCTCTGGGATAGCCACTACCCTGCTCCACCAGATTGCTGAGGAGCGGAAGAAGGCGCAGCTTGAGGAGGCAGCCCCAGAAAGCACAGTGAAGAAAAGCCAGCCCAAGCCAGGGAGCCAGGGCCCCCCGGCATACCGCCAAGGGGTGGGCAAGTACATCAACCCAGCAGCCACGTGAGTAGGGTGGGGACTAGCAGCCATTTCCATGGCTCCATCCATGTGCTTACCGATGCCCACAAGTCAGAGCCTGCCCACAGCCCGCCCAAGGAAGCAGCAGGCTCAAGCAGTACAGAGGTGCTAGGGGCCTTACTTCGCACCTCTCTGGGTGCTAAGCACTGCTCTGGGACTCAGGGTAGGGGGTGACACATGGCTCCTAGCTTGGGCCTGGTACCCGCACAGCGGCTGGAGTCTGGCTCATTTCTTCCCAGGAAACGTGTCGCAGAGGAGGAACCGTCAACCAGTGCAGCTGTCCCCGTGGCCAAGAAAAAGCCCAGCCAAGGTTTTGGAGACTTCAGCTCATGGTAGCAGTGGGCCTGCTGTTTAGGACCTTGGTTGAGACTCAGAGCTAGGTCTTCTGTCTCCTGAATTTTGTCCTCATAAGCCTGCCTTTTGGGCTACGACTCAATAAAGCTCTTGCCTGTTGCCTGGGTCCCATTTCATGGCCCCAGGAGCCCACGTCTTACACACCAGGCCCTTAGACCAGATGGGCTGGGCCTCTGATCTGTTCTTACCACCACCCACTGCCATCATCTTCTCAGGGACTATTTACTCAGTGTGGTCCCTGACTAGTGCTGTCACTTGGGACTTTGTTAGAAACAGATTCTCCGACCCCGTACCTCTGACCTGGGGACAGCGCTCTGAGGTCTGTGTTTTCATAACCTCAGGTTTGAGGGCCTGGACTAGAACCTTCATGTTTATTTCAAAAAACCTTTTTTGCCACCTCTTGCTTGGGTTTGCTACGTCCAGCATACCCACAAGGGCCATCAGCAGTCACAGCCACGCCAACCGCATGCCTGCTCCGGCCAGCCTGGGTCTGAGTTCCACCTCAGGACTACCTACCACTCTGCCTCCGGATGGTGATGAGACCATACGTGGGTGAAGCCAGCTAGTTCCTGCTGTTCCTGGTGGACGTGCAGAAGACCCTTGGGGAATGAGCATGCCCCCCACCCCACCCCGGGGGCCATCCTTTCAAGTGCTGACCCTCAGTCCCTGCTCTGAAGGCTTCCAGGCCAGCCGCACCAGCATCCCTGACCTTATTTTTCTATAAATGTCTTCAAAAAACAACTCGCCTGCCTGTCCTTGTTTTCCACCCATTCTGCAGCCTGTGCCAGCGAGCTGTTCTCCTGACCTTGCCACCACTCCCTTAGCCTTCCCAGAGCGCCTCTGCAGAAACTTGCGGACAGCTGCTTCCTCCAGCCCCGGGACTCTGAACAGATCACTGCCCACTCCTCACCCCCCGCCCAATACCCATGGTCCTCAGGTTGCAGTGCCGCCCTCTCCCGTTCATCACACTGACGTTCTAACTTGGCTCCATCCTTTGCTTTGCTTTCCTTCATGCAAAACCTCAGTTCCATCAGTTATTCCAGAATGTACCTTGGCTCTCTTCCCTCTAATGCTGAACCCCAGTTCAGACCCAAGCCCTTTGTCTCTTACCTGACTCTCCATGCCCCTCATGTGCGTCCACACAGATGCCACGTCGCCTTCCCAAGTCTCACTGGCCACCTGTCCTCTTGCTTCAGGCCAGTCACTGGCTTTGCACTGTGCTGAGAACAAGGTCTGTGACCTGCGTAGAGCCTGTCTCTCTCTGCAGTGCGCCTGCCCACGGCCATCAGCCAGGGAGGGACTGAGCTGCACCGTGACGGCCTAGCCCCTCTGCACCTTCAGCCAGGCCCTGGTCCCTCCCTCCTCCAGCCCCACCCGAGAACTCACTTGTGAAAGGCTTACCCAGTCGCACCTGCGCCCGTCTTCACCAGCCCGCCTCATGGGGGAGGGGGCTGGGCAGCGTGGGGTACAGTGTACCAAGCAAGGGCTCTGGACTCCTTGGGGGAGTCGCCCTTCAGTCGTTCAGAAGCAGGTGAGTGCAGCTTAGCCGCAGCCCCCTAACTACACAGGTAGGCTTTTCTCAGGCCCCAAACAGGTGGGGAAGCCGATGCCAGTGCTCCAGGGGCTGCTTCTGGATGGCAGCCATATAGGGCAGTGCTGGACCAAAGCCGCCTATGGAGGGGAGACCCCAGACCCCGCTGCTGCTAGAGCGGGACACCAGGGCCTCCGTTCCTCAGCATCAGCGCCTACGACAGGTGTGCTACTGACGGCGACAAAGGACATGGAAGCTTTATTTTTAAACCTCATACACAGGACCACGTGCTGGACGTGGGGAGGCGAGGCCTGTGCCCTCGAGCTTGCTGGTCCTACTCTGCTGGCCCAGCTGCAGCCCCAAGGAGCTGCCCCCCAGCAGGAGGGCAAGCTGGCCCCAGCCTGACAAGTGAGGGCTTACATTTCTGTGGGTCATTCTGGGGCTTAAATTGTAGTTTTCCAGATATTAAAACCACTTGGATTCTGTAAATACCTGGTGAGGTCATCAGGTAAATTTAAGGATTTTTGAAAAATTCCCATTTCTGACCCTTACTGATATGTGACAGATGCCATCAAGAATAAGAATTAAGGTATAAAAATACTATATGTGTACATATAAAATGGCAACAAAACTAAACCGCATTTCTAAAGCAAATGTACATGCCTGGGGACACGCTGGTTTAAGTTAAATGCGTATATAACTCTGGCATCACCTCCCACTCCTCTCAAGGAAAAATATTTTAAATTAAAGTCAGGGCATGTTATTCACTATTTGGAAGTTTAAGAGGGTGGGACATTCCAGCACTTTACCAGTACATCATGGTCTCGTGGATGTCCTTCCCTGAAGCCAGTTCACGGTCAGTTCATTTGGTTTCAAAAGGAGCATGGATTTTGCAAAAGACCAAAAAACAGTATTAAGTGTTGGGATCAGTTACAAAAAAATACAAATAAGTCACAGGACCACTAGGAAAAAGTTTCAATGCCATCACAAAAGACGATACAAAAACCAAAGTGCTCAAATTGAAGGAGCAGTAAACTTGCCCAGAACATATAAAAGCTTTAAATATAAGTTTCATATATACAAAAATCGGTCCACAGAATTTCAGAAGATTCTTCAGTTTACATGAAGACCTTTATGGAGAAGCGCTCAGGAGCTGCGGCCCTCAGCCCTTACTGAGCTTTGTAGAGGAGCCAAGACGAGAAGGAAAATGTCAACAGGCCAAGTTCTCAAATGACGGGTACTCACTCCTCAAGAAAGGTGTCTTTCAGGCCCTTCCAGGTTTCCATGAAGGACGGAGCCGCAGAAGTTCGCTGTGTCACGGGCCAGCGCATGGGCGACATGTCTCCAGACGGAGGACCACGGCAGCGATAGCACCAGGTGAGGAAGGTCTGTGCCACGTGGGAGACTGCACAGCCCCACACCAGCTTGTGCGCACGGGGACGTGCTGGGACAGCCTGCAGCTGAGGGGACACCAGCTTGGGAGGCAGCAGCTGGCTGCAGCGCCCGCTCAGTGCAGAGGCGTCCACAGCTGTACAAAGACCTTCCCCTCACCGTCGAAGGTGTGCGTCAGGGACTTTTCCGTGTGCTACCTCGCCCTGACGTCGGTGTGCCCAGGGCTGCGATGTTCCCCACGTTCCAAGGCTCTGAGTCTTAGGCCAAGATGGGGCCGAAAGGGAAGCTCTAGGTGAGGAGCTGAACCAGACCCGGTGGGCAGCCCAGGGTCTCATGAGCAACAGGCTCTAGGTTCAGGGGGAGCTGCAGTCGGGGCAGAGGCCTCCCTTCTCTCACCATCCCTTCCAGTCCACACTCTGCCACTGGACTAACCTTGTCTAAGGGCAGCTCAGAGCCAGCCCACAGGCTCAGAAACGTGGGCACCGCACCCGCGTCTCTCCCTGCTTTGCTCAGGCCCTTTTCCTGTCCCTTGGCGCTGGGATCTGGGGAGTCTCATGCCATGGTGACCAGCCCCAAGGGCTCCCCAGATGCCTGGTGCGGCACACCAGGGCCACTGGCTGGCATCAAGTTACAGCAGTGAAAACCGAAACTTATTTGGGAATATTTTTGGCCTCCATTCTCTACAAATCGTCCAAAACCGCTGCATAGTGCCCACTCCCCACAGAAGCACAGGTAGACTGGAACTTAAAATACGCAGTGGAAACTCGGGCCTCAGGTCCCTCCTGTGTCAGCCCGCAGGACAGAACCAGGCAGGTCAGGGTGACCTGTCAAGCAAACCAAACATCTCACAAAATTTAAACCTGTCTTGCAACTTTAACCTCTTCTAAAAACATTAAAACAACCTAGCAAATCTCAAGTTTGGAAGTTCATCCTGTTAGTTTTGGCCTCATATGCAAAAATAATTATTTTTCTTCAAGTACATCACAGTAGAAAAGGAAATCCAATTTACTCAGTCCAGTGTGTTAAACTATTACTCTATGGACCAGCCACGCAGCGAGTGACAAGAAAGCCCCACTGCTGGGGCCCTGCCTGTGGGACCGGGGCCCTGCGACCGTCTACTAACAACTAGTTCGTTTGCTTTCTACACAAGCAATGTATTGGCCTAAATAAACAAGTTGCTCCATTAGACACATTTCTTTATGTATAGCTTATTTAAAATATTATCAGAAGTGTCCTCTGTTTTTGAACAAAGCTACAAAAACACCCTTCATATATAGGTTTGCTGACTGTTTCTGAAAGATGCTGAAGTGAGCACTATGACTTAATAGCTAGCTCATTTGCAAGAGGAATAACCAATTTATAATTTTGCAAATAAGGAAAAATGTGGCCCATGTAAAACACCTTCACTCTAAATGACAGGGGTGAACCTGCTCTCTAAAGAGACCCTGTCCCTGTGGTCAGCAGAGATTCAGTTTGGTTTCTATAGAACATGAAAGGGCACAGCCAAACTTTATCTTGAAGGCATACATTAAAGAAGGTATAAACTAAATGGTAAGTCATCAGTTGGTTAATTCTTTCTCTAAAACTTGAGATGTTAAAAGTCACTGAAATATTTCAGAAGTGACAGTGTACATGAAGAGGACATAGACCAGATGCAGCCTTACCCACAGCAAAGGCCAGCAGAGGCCGGCTTGCGAGGTTCAAGTTCCAGAAGTACTGTCATCCCAGCGCTCCTATGGTTTCCATTACATTACAGTCTCTTTCACAAAATGGTATTCAAAAGAGAACAGGCGTCTTCCCTTTACTCCCAACCGTTGTCTTTGATCATGTGGGCAAGCTCGATAATAAATTTTCCTTCCTTATATTTCTGACTGCTCTCAAAGGCATGTTCCTTGAAAAAAAAAAATAGGTTTCAGGATAGGAAAGGTTTCAGGACAGACTGTTTCATTTTTCAACTTCATTACGCTCTGGTCAGAGAAAATAAGTCTATAGGATCATGTCTGCGCCAGGCTGAGGGCCAGGAGGGGTCTGTCTCGGGTGACAAGCCATGGAAGGCAGTGCAGGCATCTTATACACTTGTCATTATGTTACAGCTATAGGGAAATGAATTCAAATTTTAAATGAGCACGTACCACGTGCAGGGCAATCTGGAAGGCAGCAAGAGAAGCAAGATGCTGACTCCAGGGACTCCAGGTACAAGAAGAGTAAAGGTAACTGCGAAAGCCCTGGTCACAGTTCAAAGATGTTAGTGGAGAGAAGGCCCTTTGTTGGTGGGGAGTTTTGGGGGGAATGGAATGGAACAGGAGAGCAGGTGGAAGGGCTGGGGGAGCACACAGGCTTCACTGAGCCTGTCTCCATGCTGGGGACTGTGTCCTCATATCTGACAGGGACATGGGATACCAGCAATGATCAGGAGTTCCAGAAGGATGGAGAAAACCAGAATGGTTGCAGAAGACAATTTCCATGAGGTGCCATCCTAGATGGGCCTCTCCAAGGCCAAGTGGGGGTGGGGCAGGCACAAGATGACTAGAGGCACTGCGCACATGGGACAGAAGCTGGGGCAGAGAGACCAGTTTGGGAGTTGTCAACAGACAGGAGGACGAACCAGGCTGAGATCAGAAGAATGTCAGCCAAAGAGGTGGGGAGAAGAATTAGCAGAGTGTGGAGGAGGAGGAACTTCCCACAGCCTAACGCTCAGCAAGCAGCGGGAGGCCAGGCCTGGGTGAGGGCAGCGGTGCCGGTGCCTGTGCCTGCAGGAGGCTGGGCAAGCGGGAGGAAGAGCCACACAGGTAGAGGCTGGAGATGGGGCGGAAGGCCACATCTGGCTCAGGTGAAGCAGAAAGAAGCAGGAACCAGAGCCTGTGGGTGGAGGAAGTGCCAGCACACGAGGCACCGAGTGCTGCAGAGGCTCTGCAGTAATGCCACCGCCACCCTGGCCAGCCACTGAGTGTCCCGCAGATGGCTGAGAACTGCTGGCCTCCCATGGGATCTTCGGAGGCCATAGGGTCTGTGGGGGAGGGCTGTGGGCCTTGCCCTGAAATGCAGGTATGCCCATACATCTTTAATCAGCTCAAAAGAAATTCTGTTTTATGAGTAAAATGTGTTTTTTGTCTGATAGGATCACACTTCCAGGAGAAGGTCTTACTCCTTTGCAAATTTTGTTTGCATTTGTAAATGTGTTATTATAGTAAATCTGTATTCTCTGACATCAGAACAAGGTGGTTACTCACGTATTTCCACCCGAGCGTGGTTTTGCAGTTTTCACAGTAGATGTCTGCGACAGCGTGCAGGCCAGTGAGAAGGACCCTCTCCTCTGCAGGGCCACAGCCCACGTTCACCCTGCACAAGAGGCGGCGGGAGTTGCTGGAGACCCTCTCCCCTCACAGAGGCGTATCCACCCCACCTGGTGGGGGCGTCCTAGCTCCCACCAGAGCCCCCGTTTCTTAAGCGAACTGGCTATTGGAGATGCAGCAGCGTTTCTTCTTCCCTCCCCAGCTCCCCCACCCGCTGCCCACCACCACCTCATAAGAGAAGAAACGACGTTTTATTTCCCCAGGATGGCACAGGCTGTGGACAGGTGTCTACAGCTCTGCTATAGCAAAGCTCAAAACCAGCCACAAAGGGGAAAAACCACAGTACGAGAGCAGGAGCTAGCTCCTCAGTTAAGAGATTATACTTTCCCCAAACTCTCAGACTAGAGAGAGAATTCTTTAAGATTATGTATAAGGGGAAGCTGGGATGGCTCAGCAAGTTAAGCGCTCACTTTACAGGCCAGGAGACCAGGGATCGAACCCTGACTCCGGCTCAGGTGGACCCACATGCTGAACTGGGGTGTGCCCCAGCTCAGTTCTTGCCGGGGCCTATGCAGGAGGCTCCCAGCCCAGTTCCTGCCCTGCACAGCCCCGCGCCCACCTGTGGAGTAAAACCATATGGAAAACTAATGCTGTCAACTATGAAGACTGCTCTGGGCCCTCCCCGCTTCTCTCTGTCTCTCTATCTGTCTCTCTCTGTCAAAAACCAATAAAAATAAATCTTTGAAAGATCATGTAAGAGACACTAGGTAATCCCAGACCAGGGTTGGGCACGATGTCGACGGTGGTCCACGTAATTCTGGGGCAAATGCCAGGATAACAAGAGCTAGTGGACCGCAACACTGGAGCAGCAGCACTTATGGTGAAGTCTGCCCAGGCCTGTTTTAGACCATTGGTGAACAATACGTATTCCAGCTTTGAGTAATTAAACAGATACACAGAAGCACTAAGTATGATGACAGCAAACACTGCACATCTGCAATGCTATGCAGCAATACTCACACAGAATTGAAGAGGTAGGCACGTCCCTGACTTCCCTGAAAGGACTGCAAAAGAGAAAAAGGTTTTAAAAGATTTGTTCTGATAAGACAAAAAGATGGAGAAGCTGTGCTTTGGGTCATGACCCTTTACGTGAGCGGTGGGGTTGCCTTGCATGAGGGTCCTGAAAAGTGGTTCCGGGCAGTCACGGTGCTCCTAGAGCCCCGGAAGGCTGCCCACATGTTCTCCTTCAGTCCACCAGGACAAGATGTACCACATCTGTCAGACTTAAGGGACAAGAGGACATTTCCATTGAAATAAAAAATAGGTCACAGGGGATGGCAGGATGGCTCAGCAGGTTGAGCACTCACCTTGCAGCCCTGGGGTCCGAGGATCAAGTCCCGGCCCTGGCCTGTGCGGACCCATATGCTGAACTGGGGTGTGCTTCCCATGCGGGAAGCCCCTGGCCCAGTTCCTGCCCTGCGCAGCTCCATATCCATCTGTGTGGAATTGAACTATGTTGAAAACTAACGATGTACAACTATGGAGACTGCTCTGGGCCCTCCCCCTTCTCTCAAACAATAAAATAAATCTGAAAAAAAAAATGTGAGGAATGTTGATTGGCACTCAAGTTGACAATATCAAAATGTGAAAGGCACATACGAAGTGGCCCAGCAATCCCATTTCTAAGAATTGACTATAAAGAACAAATCAGCTTGAGTGCATAAGGAAATGTGACAAGAATGATCACCATTACAGTGGTTGTAATCCACCCCCACCAAATGGGAGGCAGATATCCACTGACTACTGAGCAAACAAGTGTGTTCACATTCAAGTCTTATGGAGACATTAAAAGGGGGATAGGAACAGATCAGTGTGAGCAGGAGTGGAAAGACAGTCATAGAATACTGTTAAGTGAAGAAAAGCTAGCTGTAAAATAATACATTGTATAAGCCCTTTGTTTAAAATGGAAATGTGTTCCTATGGACAAAAAGAACAAAAAGTAAAACAAAACAAAAAAACACAAAATATATACCAAACTACTAAGTGAGAACTCTAAGGATTGGAGTTGACACAGGAAGGAGGAAAAATTAATTCTCATCTTTTACTTTACACATACATTATCACTTTAATTTGTAATTACAAACAAGTTTTTTTTTGTTTTTTGTTTTTTTAAGATTTGTTCTTGACAGAGGGAGACAGAGAGAAGGGGGAGGGCCCAGAGTAGCCCCCACAGCTGCATATCATCAGCTTTCAACATGGTTTCATTCCACACAGGTAGGCAAGGCCTTGCAGGGTGGGAACCAGGCCAGGGGCCTCCCGCATGGGAGGTGTGCCTCCTCAAACTAGGGGCTGAACCAGGGGGGTGATAACTGAACTGGGGGCCTGCCTCCCACATGGGAAGCACACCCCAGTTTAGCATATGGGTCTGCACGGGTTGGGGCCAGGACCTGACCCTGGGTCCTCAGGGCCACAAAGCGAATGCCCAACTTGCTGAGTCATCCCAGCTTCCCCTAAGTTTCTTTTATAATTAACAAAAGCAGAGCTTCGGCTGACCCATGATGGACATTTCACCTGAGCAAGAAATAAACCTTTGTTTTAAGCCACTGAGATTTGGGGCTTTTTGTTATTGCAGCAAATCATAGCCTGAGGCTAGCAGTGTTTTGACTGCAATATAGTTTTTAGACTTAAAAAAGGGTCTTCCCTTGTAAGGTTTCCTAGAATTAGAAATATTATTTTATGTCTATTTAACAATCATTTTATGGACTTTACATACATCTCTATCAGTCTTCAGTTTTTCTAGAATGATTTTCCTAATTCTCAGCTATTCTGCAATTTCTTATTTTTTACACAGTTTAGAGCAATGATATGATCAGATCTGTGGTTCAGATTCAGGCCACAGTCTGACTCTGCAAACTTCTCTAAATTAGGGCCAGATGATAAGTATTTTTGGCTTTGGAGGTCATACAACCTCTGCTGCAACTACTTGATTGTGGTCCAAAAGTAGCCAGAGAAGAAAGATATACAGAACTTTATCAGAACAGGTGGTGTGCCAGCCAAGTGTGGCCTGCAAACTAGACAGAGCCTTCTAACAACTAGGCCTGACTACACCAAGAAAGCTCCCTTGGGCCAGGGAATTTCTTGTTAGTGCAAAGGTCGACCCAGAGGCTGGTGAACCCCTATCAGGACAGTACCTCTAGCCGCATATGAACTGGGTTGTACTCTACATGGTAAGTGTTATGGAACAACAATGTAAAGGAGAAAAAGCAGCAGTTTACTTTATCACCAGCTAAAACACAAGTCTGATACCTCTCAGCAGCCTATGTACTTGGAGAGTTTAGCACCCTCTCGTCCTGAAATGCTCATTCAGTGTCTGACCATTTCCACCTAGCAGGCCTCTGATCCTGATGTAATTTAAAAAACAGCTTAATGGCTTTAGAGTTCTTTGAAAGCAGCAGCTCAGATTCCTTCTGGCCTGCCTCATGCTGGATCCACTAGCAAGAACGCTTCAGAACAAAGACCAGAAGCTGCCTGCTCAGGTGTCCCGGGCTCAGCCAGGACGTTAAGCCACAAAGCTCAACCTGAAGCCCCAGGGCAGCTCTACCTTGGAAAGCAGCCAAGAAACTCCTACTTCTGACCTGAAACTTCCAAACGGACAAAGGAGCCACAGAAGCAATGAGAGAACAGAAACTCTGCCTCATTTAACAGTTTTTATTTTAGATGATGAACAGAAATGAGACAATCTCCCATTATTATTGAGTTGAAACACAAGTAGATAAATATTCTTCTAATTGAATGAAATAAGACCTAAGCAGAGATTCCTGAAAGGAACAGACTTTGTTTTCCAAGGAGCTTGAGGTTCATGTAGCCCAGGAAGGCAGACTTGAGGGCAGGTGAGGGTCATGGCCTGTGAGGAGGAGTGGAGATCATGACCTGTGAGAATGGGTGGAGGTCATGACCTCTGAGGATGGGTGGGGGTCATGGCCTGTGAGGATGGGTGGGGGTCATGGCCTGTGAGGATGGGTGGGGGTCATGGCCTGTGAGGATGGGTGGGGGTCATGGCCTGTGAGGATGGGTGGGGGTCATGGCCTGTGAGGATGGGTGGGAGAGGAGCATTCACTCATCCACTGTGTTTGGATTGCCCTAAATATTCACAAATGGTTGGTTATAAATATTACATACTGCTTGATAATAAAGAGTTCAATTTAACAAGGAAGATTCAGAATTTCTTTTCACATCTCCCAGCTGCTCCCCGTCCTGCACAGAGTGTTCAGAGCTGATCTCTCCTGGGTATTTTCCTGAAAGACCCCATTTCCCCATGATAGCCTCTTTGCTTTTTTTTTTTTTTCCAATTATAGCTAACATTCAATATTATAAGCTTATAAGCCTATTTTCTTCTCAACTATTAAGTTCTAAAAATCCTTAATTCCTTTATTATTAAACTAGTTCCACAGATTTTCTAGACTTCCTTTATTCCTTCAGTGTCTCTGGCTTCACACTAATTTTACTGCTCTGACAAATAACTGACTCATGTTGCTCTTCGCGATCTCAGGGAGTCCCAGCTGCCAGGTGCTCCAAACCACCCACTGTGTAAAGATCACGACCAACATTGTGTAACAGCCACACCTAACCATGCACACAACTGTCATCAATACTGCCCAGAAGGCTCTAGACTTTTAGGACACAGGAAACCCAGGAAGCCATGTGACAGTTCAATATTCATCTACTAATTAGGTATGAGAGTCATTGTTAAGGGTATCTTATCAATTTCTAACACCAACCACTTGCCTTAGAGATCAGTTCGTCATGATTGGCCAGGTGGGCTCTGCAATGGACACAGCTGTACGTTCGGTGACAGTTTGGCAGATAAGCTTGAAAAGTTTTAGATTTTGTCATCTTCACCATCTCTGCTGGGCACTCCTCGCTCAGCTCCGGGCTGGCACTGGGACAATTACAGCTCTGTTGGGCTCTCTGACAGAAGAAACACTGGGATATGCACGCAAGAGCCGTTGTTGTTCAGAGGGTGTGTGGCACTGTCCACACAGCTGGGACAAGAGAAAAATGTCACAACCTGTCAATGAATCAGGATACACAGTGAGTTACAGAGAGAATAAAATACATCAAGAAGATATGTTTAGGATGCATGTATTTTGAAGAATGGGGAGATGAGTGAGCAGGACTAGATCTATTTCTTTAATATTAATTGTACATAAAAAGAATACTAATACTTAACTGCCATTTAACCATTCTAAATTTAGTTGGAAGTGTCAGGTGAACCACTTTTATATACAAATAATTTGAGAAAAACATTTGATCAAATACATTTTATAAGGGAAGCTGGGATGGCTCAGCAGGTTAAGGGCCTGCTTTGCAGTTCCAGGGACTGACGATTGAATCCCACTCCGGCCCGTGTGAACCCATATGCTGGAATCGGGTGTGTTTCCCATGTGGGAGGCCCCCAGCCCAGTTCCTGCCCTGCTCAGCCCCCGCCCACCTGTGTGGAACAAAATCATGCCAAAAACTGATGATGTACAACTATGGGGACTGCTCTGGGCCCTTCCCTTTCTTTCTGTCTCTCTCTTTGCTTCTGTCAAAAATAATAAATCTGGGGAAGCCGGGATGGCTCAGTGGGTTAAGCGCTCACTTTGCAGCGCTGGGGACCGAGGATCGAATCCCGGCCCTGGCCCGTGTGGAACCATATGCTGAACTGGGAGCTCCCCTAGTTCAGTTCTCTGTCTCTGTATCTCTCTCTCTCTCCCCTCTGTCAAAATTAATCAATTAAATATTAATTAATTAAAAAATAATAATAATAAATCTTAAAAAAAACCACACATCTTCCATCGTGGGTGGCTCCACAAATGTGTAGGGAAAAGCAGTCAACAAGGCTGTGCCTGAGTGAGGCCAGCAGGACTGACACTTCTTGTCCTAAATCATGGAATTAATGACTCAAAGCACCGTGACATTTATGAATATGAGTGATGGATCCACTGTTAGTCAATTTTTTTAAGATTTCATTGTTTGAGAGGTGAGAGACAGATATGCTCGTGTGTGTTGTCATCTCAGTCCTGACCTCCACCCATCACCACCCCCCAAAGGGGGTCCTGGCGGAGCAGCGGCCACGCCTGGGCTTGCGGTCACGGGAAGCGTGTCCTGCTGGGCACTAACTAGGCTTTTTAAAGTGGGGACCTACAGCTGTTGGGGAAATTAGACCAGGTTTTCGAGTAACCAGTGTATAAATGGACCTTAACAACCAGACTTTTGGCAAGTTAGGAACTACCTTGAAGTAACTAAAAGGCAAAGTGAACCATGTCTAGTACAGGACCTCACGTCCCCAGGTTTGAAGGACAACTACCATCCACCCAAAAGACATAAGTGTGGGCTAATTTTGGGGGGCAAAAACAATATTCTGGATTTCAGAAGTTTCCTCTCCTAAAATAAGCACGTGTAATTGTTTTAAGAGAACGTGAATCAGGCCCACGTCCATATGGTGCAGTTACCACACTTCTGAAGACAAAAACATTGTGAAATAAACGCCACATCAAGCTGCTCTGGCACTTGCAGGATGGAGTGGAGGCTGCCCAAGAGCAGAGGGCTCCCCTCCCCTGCTCTACACCACTCCGCCGGGGCCTCACACCCACGGGAACCGGACCCCAACACACGTGCCCATTCTCTGTATTCCCTATGCCGTTCACTTTTCCTCGGTGTTACCACTACCTGGCAGGTAAGCTCCAGTTGCAGCTCTCCACCTTACCCGAGAGGAACCAGGCAAAGAAGTGGGTTCACAGTCAGTGGGAACTAGGGTCTCCCTGTTGCTGGCACGCTGGAGGACAGCGTTCTAGGGGAGCTGTGGAAGAAAACAGCTCCCAACGATGCAGAGCATACTCATGTGCCCTGCTGTGTCCAGCCAGAGTTCAGGGAGGAAGCAGAATCCCAGGCGGGTGGCATGTGTGGGGACGTCAACGTCTATCCCAGAGAAGGAAATGCAGCAGCTCCCAAAGAGCCTCACAGCTGAGGCCAGCACTATTCTAAGCAGCGATTCTATGAAAATCAAATACATTAACAGCAGCCCTAAGAAATGAGTATTTTTATTAGTCCCATGATGCAGACAGGGAAATTGAAGCCCAGAGAGGTTAATCAATTTGTCAAGGCTGCACAGTAAGTTAGCTGAGGAGCTGAATTCAAAGCCATATAGTCTATACCCTGGATCACTGTGACTGTAAATAGCTGGATAGATGTGAATTTCCTCCAACCTCCACTGAAATCTCTTGTCAAAATTCCCTATATGTTTTGCTGATTAGCAGATCTAACTACTCCTCTAAAACTTTAAAACCAAATGAATCTTGAATGAAGAGTGTCAGAGAATGGTTTTAAAGCAGAACTTCTACTGTTGCTTCATATTCTAAACTGTTTTCCCTTTATCAATCTTCAAGCAATAAAATTACATTAAAACAACACAGCAGCCCCCACCCCCTGCACTCCCACCCATTCCCTGACAGAGTCCTCGTAGAACTCGGTGAAGACACACAGAATCAAAGACAGACATTATAGGAGTATCGCTCTCAAAATAAAGAGCTTTACAAATTTTAGTGCCTCAAAATGGAAAGACTTAATGTCTGGAAGTTAAAGAAATGTACCCACGTCCGTTAATTTTGCCAAATGCACCTGGCAAGGCAGGATGGTAACAATGGGGGAACACTGGGCATGGTGCATTTGGGACTGTCTATGCTATCTTTGCAACTTCTATGTAAATTTAAAGTTATTCCAGAATAACAAGTTTATTTAAAAAGCAGAGAAACTATTGAAGCGCCCTATACAGGCCAGAGGCTATGCTAAGACACGATTTTGCCCTGGTTCTAGCTCTGAGGGGTTCCCACAAATAGAAGACATTTTGAGCTTGTGAAATGCAGGGAGCGGCAGCATGAGGATCTAGGCTAGGAGAACCTCAGTATTAGCATTGTTCAGACATGGCACTACCATTGCTCAGGAGCCCATGGTTATGGGTAGGGGGAACCACTGCCAGGTTATGAAATTCAGTAACATTGGGATCAAGCACAGCATCTGGTGTGGGGCAGGGGCTCAACAGACATTTGTTGCATCCACTGGAACAGAGCAAAGGCTGGAGGGTGCACAGGTGATGGGAGAGTGGCAGCTGGCTCAGGTGAGGCACCTGAAAGGGTCCCCCAGAGGCGGCAAGCCTTGTCTTGAGGCTTGAGTAATTTAGGAACTGGTTGGTGGAAAGAATAACATTCTTGGCAAAACAACAAGTTAAGGTGTGTAAGTTTTGGATACAAAGAGCAAGAAGAAATGCAACTGAACAGGAAAGGCTTGGGGGTGGAAAAACGGTTGTCTTTCAAGGCCATGATCTATCTAAAACAAATTCCACCTTTCCATCCAAGAACTCAGCACATAATTTGGAAATCAAACATGCCAATTAGAGGCAGGCCTTGGGCAGAAGGACCCTATTTAGCCGGTTTCCAGAGCTAAGGCTTTTGCAAGCTCTGCTTTAATAGAGCTCAGTGCCACAAGTGGTGAACTAACACGGAGGCTTCTCGATGTGGGCAACTTGAAAACGTTTCCCCCTTTTCATAATCATTCTTAGACCTCTTTTGTCCTCATTTCCCTCCAATATCGAGGCTGTGTTTTTGTTTTTTGTTTTTAAGAGGCAAAGTCTATTATCATGTAGTTCATTCTCTGCACATTTCCCATTGCCAGGTGGGGAGGGGGCTGGAAGGAGGGAAGGAAAGAAAGGAAAAGAAGGCAAGGATTGGGCTTTATGGTCTGCTCTACAACGGAGCGAACTAAATATCAACAAATAATCAAATCAGAAGGAAAACATTGACAGGTGTGGCCCATTCGTGCCCCGCCCACCTGCCCCGACGCCCAACAGGTGCCGCCGGCCCCGCCGCAGCGGCATGCTCGCGTCGCCACAAAGTAGCCGCCCGCGCAACAGCGTCCAGGCCCGCCCGTACTCACGGCCGCTCCGCGGTCCGCGCCCCGGCCCGCAGCGCCCATCCGGCCCGGGCCTCGGCCAGCGCGGGCTCGGCTCTCAGGCGGCCCCGGCACGGCCCGGGATGTGCTGCGGCCGTTGGCGCCCCCGCAGAGCGCGAGACATTCTCCCGCCGCCGCCCCGCGGGCCGCCAGCCCTTTGTTTTGGAGCCACGGCACCGCCGCGCCGCCGTTAACGGCCTCGGAACGCAACGCCGGCCAATCAATGCGGCTCGACTCCCGCGCCCCGCCCCGCGTCCCGCCCCGCGCCGCCCCGCCCCGCCCCGTGCCCGCACCCGCCCCGCGCCCC
>PVKE010001443.1:0-100196 GCA_004027555.1 Craseonycteris thonglongyai
GAAGGTTTTAACTCCAATTTTACAAACATCATTGAAAAATAAAGAGGAAAGAGTCATGAAATGTTTTCTAGGAGGAGAGCTTCAAGTGTGTGTTTGATCTTTTAATGACACTTGTTAAAGAAGCCTGACCCAAAGGTCTCCTGGAGAGGCAGGATGTGGGGGCCCTGCCAGCTAATCTCTCTGCCCTCTGTACCTATTGGCCTCAGTGTGAGATCCTGCTTTGATATTAGATTTTTTATTCTTTGAAATTATCTTACCCTTTTAAATATGATGGATGTCCTTAATTCAAGAATAATGTTTGATAAAAATGAAGAATGTCAGAAGTACTTATGTAAGGGATATTCTAATTGGAGAAATTTGTGTTCTTTGAACAAACTACCATGGTTTTTATCCACAATATATCACTGTCTATTTATTAAAACTCAGTGTATTTGACTATAAGAAAAGAAATAAGGTTTTATCGTTTTAAGTTTGACTTTGAAATTATTAGCCATTGCTTTGTAAGCAGTATCCACAATTGACCTGACACCTTTTTTTAATATCCTAAATTGACTCTCCATTTGTAAAGGAAAAGGCAGGAGGGGTGTTTTTAAAATAAAGATGTAATTGTGATTTATCATTTTCTTTTTTATTTTGAATTTTGTTTAAAGTGCCTTGTTGCCACTTTAACATATTCTTTTCCTTTTTCTTTTTCAGATGATTATTGGAGAAACCCTGTCTGTTTACTGTAATGTCTTGCACTCTAATTCCTTTATCAGGAATAACTACATAGCCACTACTTACAAAGCCATTGGAACATTTTTATTTGGTGCAGTTGCTAGTCAGTCCCTGACTGACATTGCCAAGTATTCAATAGGCAGATTGCGGCCTCACTTCTTGGATGTTTGTGACCCAGATTGGTCAAAAATCAACTGCAGCGATGGTTACATTGAAAACTACGTATGTCAAGGGAATGCACAAAAAGTGAAGGAGGGCAGGTGAGTGTTAAATCTTTAAAGCTTCTTTTATATTGTGTATTCTTGGAATAGAAGTTTTCAGTGACTGGAAGATGAGCTATTCACTAGTGTAGAGAAGCTAATGTAAATCACTGGGAGGTGAATTGAGTTCATCTGTTTATTCTGTCTACTCATTCTTTTTTCCCATTTTATCCCTATCTGCTGAAGAGCATTTAACTCAAATCTTCCATTCCCAGTGTATAATAATACAAAATGAACCTTGAATATCATAGTAGTCCAGGGTCAGCAAACCTTTCCTTAAGGTACCAGAGTAAATAGTTCAGGCTTTGTGGGCCATATGATCCATTTGACAACTATCCAACTCTACTGTAGTAGCAGGAAAAAGCAGCTGTAGACAATCATTGAATGAATGGGTGTGGCTGTGTTCCAATAAAACTTTATTTACATAAACAGTGACTGCTCCAGGGGTTATAGTTTGCTGACTTATGACCTAGTCCAACCGTGTATGAAGCTCTGCTGGATTTCTTAGTATTCTTAGAGTATACTTTTTGTAAGGTAACTTCATTCATATCTTGATAGCTCTAGGTCTTCAGGTTGCCTTCTTATCACACCCTTATTGGGCTATATTATACATATGGAGCACCATTAGGCATGAATAATATAGAATGTTTAAATACAAAGGGTCCCACTTCTTTAATTTATAAATGAGCAAACAAGTCCAGTAATATTAAATAAAGCCACTAATTAGTAGTAGAGCCAATTCTTCATTTCAAGTTTCAGAGTTGTCAGTCATACCTTTTTTATATGATTGACCTTGTATTTTAAGATATTCATTTTCTTTATTCATCATCTAATAAATACCTTCTCTGGGTAAAACATCCTTTGATTGTTTTTTATGTATGATTCCCAGATACTTTATTGTCCTTATTGGTTATGTGATAAGCTATACAGGACTGCTTAGTAGCCCCTAATTTTTGCATTTATGCGAATGAGAAAGTACTTCATTTAACTCAGACTATACACTATACTATGTGCTTAGGGTTCAGCAGTGAACAAGTCAGCTCTCATTCCTATCTTCATGGAGCTTAGTCTAGCAGGGAGGACTTAAACATTAAATAAATGGAAGAGAACCTCCCTGTTGTAATGAAGCCAAAGATTAGAGAGGTTGTTGAATGGTGAGCTCTGAGGTGATGATATGAGTACTGATATTGGAATAAAGGCTTAAAGAATAAAGGAGGGTAAAGTGACCACAGTGGTAGGTGGCTGGGAATTAGATTAATAGAAGGTTGTTGACTTGACCTTAGGTGAGCAAGCATTTTTATGAGAGGTAGGGGAAGAATGGTTTATAAATGGCTTTGAGGAGTGATGAAGATACCAACACCATTACTGGACACTTAAGGCATAAGATGTGGAGATCTCATTTTCTGCTTTGATAGCACTACAGGGCCAAGCAGTATACAAGAGAAAGGCTTTGTAATTTAATGACTGGGAGATGTAGTTAACTTTCAGTGAAGAGTTTGAAAACACAGGGAAATACAGAGGATTTTAACAATAGAACTGGAGTTCCAGAGTGTACAGTAGAGGAGTTGGTATGGAAGGGATGAACAAACAGCTTGGTTGGAGAAGAGGAAGCTTAATTTGATAGAGACTGCTTCTAATCTATGGATCAATTGCTATCTTGAAATTGAATTCTCTAATCTATGAATAGATGTAGCTCTCCAGTTTTCTTTAGTTTCTCTTAGCTATTTTTTAGTTTCCAGTGTCCATGTCTTACACACATTTTGTTAAATATATCACTGTTTTTAGTGTTTCTTGATACTGTTATGAAAAGGTTTTTTTAATTTAAATCAATTTCCATTTTTGTTTAGAAACACAGTTTTTTTCTTCACAATTGGTTTTTATATTGTCCTTGTATCCTGCAGTCTTGCTAATTTATTAGTTGGAGTAACTTTTATAGATTCAACATTTTCTCTGTTCCCACTCATACGTCTGTGAATAAAGAAAGTTATATTTCTTACATTCCCCTCTATTTAGCCTTTTCTTTCTTTCCTTTGCCCTACTATATTGCATAAGACCTCTAATATAGTGTTGAAAGAAGTGGTGAGAGCAGACATGCTTGTCTTCTTCCTGACCTTGGGTAGAAAGCACTCAGTCATTCACCATTGTGTTACTTATGTGTTTTTTGTAGATGCTCTTCATTAGATTTTTATCATGAATATGTATTGGATTTTGTCAGTTGCTTTTTCTATGCTATTGAGACAGTCATACTGTTTTTCTTTTTTATTCTTTTAGTACAGTGTATCCATCCCATTAATTTTGGAATGTTCTTAAGGCAACCTTTCATTCCTGGGATAAACTCCATGTTGTCATAGTATATTATATTTTTATATTAACTGGATTTGATTTGCTAATATTATGTAAGCATTTTTGCCTCTACGCTCATGAGTGTTATTTGTCTTTAGTTTTCTTACACAGTTTTGTCTAGCTTTGGTATCAAATGTTTAGTTTGATAATGTTAGTTCAGATGTTTGGTAGAATTCATCAGTGTCTCCATTTAGACTTATAGTGTTCTTAGTGGGAATATTTTAAACTATGATTCTATTTTTTCAAATACATGTAGGACTATTCAGGTTATCTATTTCTTGTATAAGCCTTGGTCATTTGTCTTACAAGGGATTTGTCCATTTCATCTGAATTATCAAATTTATTGACATCAAGTTGTTCATTGTGTCTCTTTATTGTCCTTTTATTGTCTATAGGAAGGATAGAGCTCACCCCTCTTACATTCCTGCCATTGATATTTGTGCCTTATCTCTTTTTTTTCTTGAGTGGTCTGGCTAGAACTTTATCAGTTTTTTTGATCTGATTATTTTCTTTTAGATTCATTGATTTTTTCTTATTCTGTATTGAATTTATTTATGCTTTTATTTTTACTGACATTATTCTGCTTGCTTTCATCTTTATTTATTCTTATTTGTAGTTTCATAAGAAGCTTAGATCATTAGCTATGTCATAAATTTTGATATGTTATATCCTCATTTTCATTTAACTAAAAATATTTTATATTTTCCTTTGTGTTTTTCTTTTTGATCTATGGGTTATCTTTCTTTCATTGATTTCTAGTTTAATTACATTGCAGTCAGAGGACATACTTTGTATGACTAGAATTCTTTTAAATTTATTGAGGTTTCATTGCCTAGCGTATGGTTTATCTCCAAGAATGTACCATGTGCATTTGAAGAGAATGTGAATTCTGTTGTTTCTGAGGTGGAATCTTGAATAGATGTCAATTTAGTGAAGATTGATAGTGTTATTCAAATCTCCTATATCTTTATGAATTTTCTATATTCTTCAAAATTCTTTAAGAGTTTGAAATCTCTATAATTATTAATTTATCTTTGTCTTCTCATTTCTGCTATCTTTTATTTCATTTATTTTGTGATTCTGCTCTTCAATGTATAACATTTATAAATGTTTTTTCCCTGCTGTATGTTCCCTTTTCTGTATGAAATATCTCTCTGTTTCTACAAATATTCTTTGTGTTAGTCTATTTTGTTTGATTTTAATACAGTATATAGCCACTCTAGCTCTTTTATGTTTATTGTTCAGATATCTTCTATAAGTAAAACTTAATTATTTGAATCTTTGAGTTTCACATGTGTTGGATATTTAAAGTATATAGTCAGATCTTGTTTACTCTTTTTAATTCAGTCTGAAAAATCCCTGCTTTTTGACTAGAGTGTTTAATTAATTCACATTTAATGGAATTATCCATATGGATTTAGGTCTTCCATTTTGTTGTGTGTTTTCTGTTTGTCTCATCTCTCTTTTTAATTGAGGTATAATTGGCATATAACATTAGTTTCAGGTATAATTTCTTTTATTTCTTTAATTTCTGTTCCTCCTATGCTTTTTTGTATTACATAAATATTTTTTAGTATAATATTTTAAGTATTCTGAAATTTTACCTAAATTTTTGGGTTAATATTTGGTGTTTCTCTAGGGATTACAGTATACATCTTTTAATCATAATTTACATCAAGTTAATGCTGACTTTCTAATGACAAAATTAGCCCTTTGTATCCTCTGTGTCCCCAACGTTCACACACACTTTGGGTTATCATTGTTGTATATATTACCTCTATATACATAGAAACCCAGCAAAATAATGTATTTTTTGCTTTAAACCATTGTTTGTAGAAATTAATAGAAGAAATTAAGTGAAGTTTTTTTAATGATTAGAAGATGTAGTGAGTCTTCAGTGAAGAGTTAGTTTAAGGATACTGGAAAATACAGAGTTCTTTATTTATAAAACTGGAGTTCAGAGTGTATAGTGGAGGGATTTGAATTCACTTTACCATCTGTTGTTATTTCTCTCACCCAGAAGAAATTTCTTTAGTATTTTTGTGGTTCCACATGCTGAAATACGTCATTGCACAGTCTTCTGGTTTCCACTGAAGAGATGGCTGAGAGATCTGATGAGAGATCATCTCGTAATTGTATTCTTGTTATACTTTATGTGAGATATTATTTTCTCTCATACTGCTTTCATGTTTTACTATGATATGTCTAGGTATGTTTCTGTATTTATATAGTACTACTCAGAGTTCATTGAGCTTCTTAATGGTTTTCACAAATTGGCGTCTTAGGTTAGTACTTTTATGCCAAGTACTATGCCTGTGTCTCTAATAATCTCTCTCTCGAATCACCCAACAGAAAATAGACAGGAGAACTCTTGTTATCTCTCCACCAAGGAATTTAAGAAAGTTACTATGGTGATAAGGATTTAACCTAAGGTTCACTTACGTAAATCTTAGCTTGAATTTTTCCTATGATAATGTATCTTATTTAGAGATTTTTCTTTCTTACACAAGCCATTTGGATAAAATATGAAATAATATAATTTATTTGAAATGGTATAAAAATAATTACTATTTTTCAGACCATATATGTCATAATCTCTATTTCTTTCTAGTATATCTAAATTAACCAACATATAGTATTACTCTGATTGTACTTTTGACTTAAGTACACTTAGGTTTTTTTTTTTTTACTTGATCACCCTTTAAAATTTCTACACCTACCTCCCCATGCAATTGTCCACTTAAAGTCCTGTGCAAGGGTCAGGAAAACAGCTTGTTCAAAAGCAGTATGAACATCTGGATAATAAAATCACAGAGCTATATACATTAAAAATAATTACAGATGTCAATGATAATCTATTAATAAGGTTTGGAGTTCTGAAATAAAGAGGAAGGAAAGTCAAACATAGAAATGAAATTTTAAGACTTTATATCTTCTGAGAAAAAATGTGATTTCCATTGTGTTTTTGGAATGAGTTAGTTGTTGCCAGTTTCTGAGCTGTATGACATTGGCCACATAACTGTGGCTTTGTGTTGTTATTCTGTTGTGGAGCATAGTTTGGTTGGATACAAACCTTCCTATTTCTTTACTTTTGAATTTTAAGTCAGGATGCCAAACATGCAGAAACATTACCTTTAGTTTATTGGGATTATAATGTAATCTGCTTTTTAAATTTATTTATCTCCACAGCCTGACCCTGTAAGTTATATTATAATGCTTGGCATTGGAGAGAAGGGAACATAAGTACCCGAATTGAGTCATTTTTGTTGACTGTGAATGAGTCAGAGTCACATCTTAGGAAGAGAGTACCCTCCTACAATTTTGGTTTTTGGTCTTGAATATTTTCCCATTTATCCTCTTAATTTCCTTTTTCTCCTCCCTCCCTGATCATGCTTTTGTGCTCTATCTAATATCACTGATGTCCTAGGACTTTTTACCCAGCTTCACTTGTGGTAGCCATTGGGTCCTAAACATAGAAGTGAGAACATAATGGACTTTTATGAAACACTTATTACTTGTAATATCTAGAGAGCTCCTATTCATTGTTTAAAATTAATACCTAGGAATTTACTATAAATTAAAAGGAGCTGTATGTGGAACAGTAGGACCTCCAGCTGCCATTGCGTATGCCATAAGAATTTTTGGCATATTTGGCATATCAGTTTTTGAAAACTAATTACTAATGAGCCCAGGTAGTTCAGACGTGTAGCTCCCTTCCCAGGTCAAGTTTCTCTTTAGAGAATTTTTATACCAGTGGTTCTCAAACATCAGTGGTACATTAGAATCATGTGGTAGGCTTGTTGAAACACAGATTTCTGGGTTTTATCCCCAACTGTTTGATTCAGAAGATTTGGAGGGGGGCCTGGGAATTTGTATTTATAACAAGTTTCCAGATGCCACTATTGATCTCAGGACTGCATTTTGAGAAGCACTGCTTTATGTCACCTAGATTATGGGAACACGAGCTTGCATGACACCTGCAATCTCAGGATGTGGGAGTTGATAGATGTACCGTTAGGTAGGGTGCATTTAAGATTGTGCACAGCTAGCTAGCACAGTATAGAAACTTTGATGCCTTAAAGAGATTCATTTTTTGTTTTTTCTTTTATTCTGATTTTTATTTAAATTACATTGGTTTACGTAGAAACTCAGTGTTCCTGATCAACTATGAGTTGCTGATCTCTGGCTTTATGAATCTGATAGTCAACACAAAGTTATTTCTGTTTGGGTTATGGCAGCTTTGTATTGTTTAGATGTTTAATTGCAATATGTTTGGTTGAATATAAGACATAATTTTCTTTTCTTTTTTAAAAGTAATTTCTGGATTCTTCCAGTGGTTCTAAAAAAAAATTTGTTTTAATGAAAGTATAGTTGCCTTTTCTCTTTTTAAAATGCAACTCAACACAGTTAATCTGAAGTTTAAGGGACTGCCTCTATAAATAGTGAAAATCCATTATGACTAGACTGACTGGCTATGCTAGATATTAATAAGTACCTGGTAAAACCTGCTTTATACTTTGAGAGAATGGCTTCTAGTCAGATTGTAGACATTACTGGATAAACCTTTATGCCTCCAAAAAGATTAATTTGTTCAGGCTTATCTGTATTTCTCATACATGTATATGTCAGTAAACTAGACAACTTCTTTTTAGTCTCATCAATGTATAGAATGAAAGATCCTTCACTCTATGAAAGGACATTAGTTATTAGTGTATTTAAAAGCAGTGTGACTTCAAGGCCAGTGCCTTCCTTCCTCCTCTATTCTGAATGTCAGTACTAATATTTTATAGCTAATAGCTGTGACTGCTTCTTCAGCTCCACACCAACCTTTTATTTTTTGCCCCAGTGTTTCTTACACTTTAGCTTCATTGGAATCATGACGAGGGTTTGTTAAAATACTGACTGTTGGGCCTCACTCCCAAGAGTTTCTGATACAGTGGGTCAAGGCTGGGGCCTAAGAAATTGCATTTTTTTCCGAGGCAAGGTCTGTTCATGCTATAAATGTGATGCATGTCCTGAAAGTATATGCCAATTCTATGTAGCTTAGAGTTTGAATTTTGATAGGTTCTGAATATGGGGCATAGGAGATAAAGGCTTAGGCCACAGCAAAGTAGAAAGACATATGGAAGGCTCATGAATAATGTAGGGACTCCCAAAAGGCAACATTCTCCCAGGAAGAACTATCAAAAAGATTATACATAGCCTGGAACCTATATAATTTTTCCTAACCATGTCACCCCAGTAAATTTTATAATAAAGTCTGAACCATAAGACCACACTCACCATTCTGGGACCAGAATTTCTACTATCTGTGTGCTTTTAAACAAGAGCTAGAAGTTTAAAGTGGATCTGTAGTGAACCTAGTTGGAGAGAACATATCTTCTTTGGAAGACCTCGTTTTAAACCAAGGCCTCGAAGATTCAACACAGAGTCACAAGGACACGAGTTCATATTCTAATATAAATGAACATACATACATAGAAACAAGCTACCCTACATGAAAGTTAGCAAACTACATAAACCCTCAGAGCTTGCAGATATAAGAATTACTGTAAAGACTATAAAATCAGTATGTCTACTGTGTAGAATAAGAAGAGATTGAAAACATGATATAGACTTAAGAGAATCAAATTTGACCAGATAGATTTGAAAAAGAACCAAATAAATATTTTAGAAATGATACATATGTAGTAATTTAAGTTTTAAAACATTAACAGATCAAGCAGATTAGATGCAGTGGAAGGGAGGACTGAAATGGAAGATAGCCCTGAAGAGAACAAGATTAAAAATATAAAAGAAGGGTTAAGAGACATGGAGGGATAAAATGAAAATGTCTGGGGGATGCTGGAATGACTCAGCAGCTCACCTTGCAGCCCCGGAGCCTGAGGATTGAATCCCAGCCCCAGCCGGTGTGGACCCATATGCTGAACTGGGGTGTAGTTCAGTTCTTGCTAGGGCCAGCTTCCCATGCAGGAGGCCCCTGTCCCGGTTCCTGCCCTGCACCCCCCAACCCCTGCCCACTTGTGTAGAATGAAACTGCTGGAAAAGAAACTGATGACATACAACTATGGAGACTGCTCTGGACCCTCCTCTTTCTGTCTGTCTCTCTCTGTCAAAAACAATGAAATCTTTAAAAAAAATGAAAATGTTTAATGTTGAATAAGAACCTCAGAATTAGATAATAAGTTGGAGGATACATAATCAAAGATATCATAGCTAATACCTACTATCCAAAATTTGTGAAGTATGGTATACACATTGTCAGAGATAGGAATCCAATGACTACTAAACTAGATAAATAAAAGAAATTCCTACTAGTTACAGGATAGTGAAACTGCAGAATATGGAATACCTTGGTGGAGGAGAAGGGGAGAAATTATAGAGAAAAAGACAAATGACCTAGAAAGGAATGGCAAACAGAAGACTTACAAGTATATTCTACCAACAAAAGAAGCAAAGATAGTATAATGATATCTTCAAAGAGATGAGAAAAAAAAAATCAACAATCTAGAATTGTGTATTCAGGAAAACCATCATTTAAGAATGGATGTAGGGAAAGCCAGGATGGCTCAGCGGGTTGAGCACTCGTTTTGAAGCCCTGGGGACCGAGGGTCAAGTCCCGGCTCCGGCCCAGGCGAACCCACATGCTGAACTGGGGAGTTCCCACAGTTCAGTTCTCTAGCTGTCTCTGTCTCTGTATCTCTCTCTCTGTCAAAAATAAAATAAAATAAAAATAAATATGCACTGAAGATACAGTAATTACTCTCTATAAATAAAAAAAAAAAAAGAATGGATGTAGGGGGAAGCCAGGATGGCTTAGTGCGTTGAGCGCTCGCTTTGCAGCACCGGGGACTGGGGATTGAGTCTCGGCCCCGGCCCATGCGGACCCTTGTGCTGAACTGGGGAGTTCCCCCAGTTCAGTTCTCTCTCTGTCTCTGTATCTCTCTCTCTCTCTCTGTCAAAAACAAAAACAAACAAACAAAAAAAAGATTAAAAAAAAAGAGAATGGATGTAAAATAAAGACATTTTCAAACTTTGATGTGGATGTTGGAAAACTGAGAAGTGGCGGGATGAGAGGGGCTGGCTGTGAACAGTCTAAAAGCTATGATATTAGGGTTCAGGCCGAGGTTAATGAGCTCTCCGAAGTGAAAGGAATGCCCTGGCAGACATTGTCAGGGGAAAAAAATCTTAAATTTGCCATTTAGAATAGAATCCCATTCACAATAAGTTACATAGTCATGACCAGTCTACTTGTTCATTGTCTAATACACCATACCCAGAGTTAATGAACACAGCTGCATTTCAGAATATATTTTTATCTCTGTAAATTTTCTTTCTGAAAATAATTTCCCAAGCTTTGATGGAAAGTTGATTTAAATTGTTACTGTATCTATCTGCTTCATTAGAGGTGCTATAATGAAATGAGATGGGAGACTAGGATAGGTTAACATCTAATAATAATAGGGCAGTGTATTTAGGCCAGGGCCAAAATCGTAAACATTTCAGTTGAGGTCACAATGATGAAAACAATCTGCATTTTTACTATTCTTTGAGCTTTCATTAAACTACCATATATAAGTATTTGTCCACTTGTGAATTAGGAACATGTTAGTAAGATGCTCTTGCAAGCTATATCTCCTACAGTCTCCAGTAGAGATTTATAGGAAATATGAAAATAACTTGAACTTACATTTTGGTTTTATTCTGTTTGAATACTCTGAAAGTGAAGTCTTAGTAAAACTTTTAACTTGCTTGGCTTTGAGAATGTTTCTGTGGTCATGGTCATGTTGGCTTAGTGGGATTTAACAGTCCTTGAAATTGGCTTTTATTTAACTTGTAGGCTCTTCACTATAATCACTGAACTTAACCATAAAAAGTACAGAACTCTTATCTGATTTAAAATAAGGTTTTGTATGGATCTGTTCTCTATGGCCAAATAGTTGGCAGGAATAAAAGTGATTTATTTTTGTTTTACATATATTAAACCTGTATAATTATCTGGTTTAATTACATAATTCCCAGTTGACACAGGAAGTTAGAATATTCTTTTTTAGAAATGTATCCTTACAAAAAAGACTTATCATCAGGGTTCTTGGTAGAATCATCATCACTATATGCTTAAGAAATCTCCACACTCCCATCTACTTCTCTGAGTTGCCAAACTTACACACATGACGTTTCTTACATGTGTGCTAGGAGTCTTCTCCTCTCTGAATCCAGGGAACCAAATTCCTTTTGAACCAAGCAGGGCATAATAAATAAAAATACTTAACAGCCTGTCCCTCTTGGTCTTCTTAATTGTATGTAGGGAAAGCAGTCAAGGAAAGCATTCTCATTATTTGTATGATGCATATTTTGCATAGAGTACTTCTATATCAAATGTGCTTGCATTTTCTTAATCAATGGCTAATACCACATAAACAGAATTCAGATTATGAATAATATTAGTGAGCTATCTTTTTCTTTTTCCAAAGTGCCATAACATTAAGCTTTGCAAGCGTTCTGTCATTTTTAGTTTGGGAAGATGATACACAGATGTTTATAGACTATAATGGAGATGATTCATCTGGTACAGGAATGTCAGTGCACAATTTTAAAATAAATGTTAAATGCGCTTAATCGGGTGGGAAATTTAAGGCAAGGTGTGTGCCCATTTAAAGTGCTAAAATATTGCTATCTTAAATTTTTTAAATGTATTTTATTTTTTTAAGAAGTAATCAGCTTCTTAGTGTTCCAAAGAGGGGTGCTATTATTACTAAGGGGCAAACCTGGTACATGGAAAATAAACCTCAGTCATAGTTACATAAGTTTATACACAGTAAAGTTGAGCTTTTTATGCCAGTTATGGCTTGTCAAGTATTACTCTAGAAATACTTGGCAAGTTTGTGACTGAGCACAAACTTTCCATCCTAAAAGTTCCAATAAAATGACAGTGTATGTCAGTTGGACTTCAGACCCCCGCTAGCACTCTTTAATGTCCCTGTGCTAACTGTCCCCCTATCCTACCTTTCTGATTTCTAGAAGTGAGGGGCGGGAGCTGTGTGCACTGTGGAGATGAGATTTATGATATCAAGAACAGTCTTGGCCTCTAGGAGGGGAAATTAATGTTTCTCTTCTTTCTCTTTTAGATTGTCCTTTTACTCGGGCCACTCTTCATTCTCCATGTACTGCATGCTGTTTGTAGCAGTAAGTACTTTGTGTCTATTGATGGTGGGCTGTGCACTGCATTAAATTTATTTGGTAAGCCTTCATGTCCTCTCCTGTGGGGTCACCTCTACATTCTCATCAGCTTACTGTCTCAGTCAGCTGGACTCCATTGATGGCTACAATTAAGTTCAGAAGAGAATGAATACCTGTGCTTCTGCCAAAGCCAGTTATAGTTGTTTGAAAGTATTTTTTTTTTTTTAAAGAAATGGCATTCACAGAGTGCCTCATGTGGGCCCTGTGCTTTACAATCCTTATTTATTTTTATTGATTTTGACAGAGAGAGAGAGAGATACAGAGACAGAGAACTGAACTGGGGGAGCTCCCAGTTCAGCATATGGTTCCGCACAGGCCGGGGCCGGGACTCGGTCTCCGGTCCCCTGGCGCTGCAAAGTGAGCACTCAACCCAGTGAGCCATCCGGCATCCCCTGAAAGTATTTTTGTCCATCATTTAGAGGTAGCAGACAGGCACACTGTTATAGCAAGCTGCATATTGGGGACCTTCAGGATAATAGGGAGTCTTTACATTTGAACTAGGTTTTTTTCTGGCAGTGGTAGAAACCTAAACACTAATGAGCAAGTCAGTACATGTGGTACTAAGAATGAGTTGACTGATACGTGCTGCTACTTTGCAATGTATTATCTGAAGGGATTTTTGGAAATATACAAACAGCTTCTGTGTAATCAGCAGGTCACTGGTCCAAAATACCAGGCCAAGGTGACTGCTGCTGCCTGATAACCTGATAACCTTACCCTAACCGGCAGCCTGTCTCATCTGCTCAATGTGGGCGTGGCTTCTTTCCTCCTGCAGGGCTGCAGGGGTGAGTTATTTTGAATATTGGAGGTGAAAGCAGCAGTTGTTGCTTCTATTTGAGCAGGTTTTGTTTTCCTTCCATTTTCTGAAAACATTTCTCAAACTGCTTTTCATGGGACTAGAAAAGTCTCAACTTCTGGGCAAACCCAGGTGCTGCCTTGGGAGCTTGTCATCCATACAATTTCCTGGTCCAGTTCTACTCGCTAACCCAAAGAGCAACATGGTATTTGCACTTGCATTATATAAAATTGACAGCCAAGAATTAGAAAAAATATTGCACCCACATTTTGCTCATCAAACTGGAAGACCAGACTTTAGGGCTCATATAAGAAGTCTTTAAAGATCAATTAAATTGACTTCTTTAACATGTCCTTTCCATGTTTCTCTCGCTCCCTTCTTCCTCTCTCTATAAAATTATCAAAATTTGGTGAGGACAAAGGGGGAAAGAAGATCTCTATACAGATCAGTTATAGCTTTTGTTTTAATGTTTTTCATAGGTGGATTTTTATATAGCAGTACTGTGTAAATTTGTTGTTTCGTTTCCCCCCCTTTGATCACATTAAGTGCTGTGTTTCATTCTTAGATTAAAAGTCCATGATGTGTAATATTATGAGTAGACTATTGGTAGTTAATTTGGTCTCATTTTGAGAGAATTTAAAAAGTTTTACCAGAATCTTGCTTTTATTTGAAAAACCAAATTCCAAAAGTTAAAGAGCATGAAACTTGCAGATGTGTTATATAAAACCCAGACCCACAACTTCAAAACCATTACAATACAGCTAATTTTTGGCTGCTTCAACATTTCTGGAAATTGCAAGGTTTTCATCTTAATTTTTGTGAGGAAACAACAGGGTACCAAGTCAGAAGAATTTAGGGCTTCCTTTTAAAAACACATACAAATATTGAATATTGCTGGAAATGTGCCATGGGAAATGTGATTTATTTGAAGAAATAATATTCTGACATCCTCTGTTCATTTTTCATGCTAGGAAGTTAGCGTTCTTTCTAAAGTGAGCCACCATATACTTTTTTAAAATAGGGCCTGGGGGTGGGGGTGCTGTCAATGGCTAGAGCCATTAATATCCTGAGAACTTTTCCCAAAGTAGGAGTCTGTGACTGCCCTGAATGGCTTTAGAAGGTATGCCCCTGAGCCAGATCTCCCAAGGGCAGCTTTGATGGTTTGTTATTCATTCACCCACGTGTCTGTATCTTTTAAGTCCCTCCTTATGACAGAGACCTACCCATGAAGGTTGACAGTGATGATTTCCATTTACAGTACTTGAAGTTTTGGCTCTAATAACCCCCACAAAGTAGAAGAGGGACAGTTGCCACTCTATTACAGATGGGGAAGTAGCCTTGGGAGGAGGCTGCTAAGGTCTTTAAGCTCTCTAGTGGTCTCTTGTTAATCAGGCTTGCTGGCTTTGTTGATTGCTTGATTTGAACATTTATTTTGAGGTCAGATGGTGCAGATCTCTGGAAATGGTGGCTGACACATAACTTTGACCTAGGTACTGTTTTTAACTTTAAAGAATATTCTCAGCTGTATCATATTCTATATAATTTTCTGCTCTTCTTTGCTCCCCTGACCCTTTTCAAGACAACTATATGTTTGGTCAAATAGAAGCTTTTACGGAGGGCTGTTTTGTGAACTCTGTTTTGTGAAATATGAAATCAATGTTTAGAGGGCCTCAGTATGGCAGGCCTCTTCTGTGGGCACCCCAGAGCACAGGAGGCAAGTTAGGGATATATAAGCAGAGGGAAAATTACCTGTAGTTTGGAAATTGGGTCAATATGAGCCATTTAGACTTAAAGTTATAATGAAAAGAAATACTAAGATAAATAGGTTGTCATAGACTGAAGCCTTTGTGAGAAGCTGGTCTGGACTACTGCACTGCACCTTACTGACTTTAAGCAGTGGAAATACTTGATGTGGACAAGAGGCCCTAGCTTTTGTTTCAGCCCTGAACAGAGATGTCTCCTTGCTTTGCAGCTTTTACATTTATGTGCAACACTTCACCACCACCAGCTCCCCCAAAATTCCTTAAACCGTGACTCAACTTGTTTCCCTAGGCATCTGGGCATCATAGATCAGCCCCAGATTTGGGTGGAGATATACAGCCATTTGAATCCTGAGGACTGCTGGATAGCCAAAACTTCCCTGTCAAGGATTCCTGGAAATTAACGTCTCTTAAAGGAAATACCCTGATCATTGTTCTCCTCTGGCAGGCAGCCCAGCCTAGCACACATGGAGCAGGGAGTCAGCCCCAGTGAGAACCACTCAGGCTGGTGGGAGCACAGGGCAGAGCATCTCTGCACACAGAACTTGGCTAAATGCCAGATTACAAATATACTTGATTGTTCAGGAAAATAATCATGGTATGAGACTGTCCTGTTTTCAACACAGTGAGGAATATACTAAAATTCTTTTCCCAGCACAGTTTTATTGAGGCTGAGAACTCAGATTGCTTGTTACTGCCTGTTATGAAATTCCTATGTACATTACTACAGTGGGGGCCCAAATACCTCTGTGTCTGTGCTTCAGCAGGACTTCCCTGCCACAAAATGCCTTGGATCTGGGCTTTACCCCTCCTCTGTGCAGGGATGGTGCCACCTACCTATCTCAGTCTTGGGATCTTGGACACCACGTGCTTTCCTCATGCAAACCCCTTATCCAATATTGACCATATACTACCTATCGCTGTTGATTATTTCATGAAGATGTTTCCCAGACTGTGGATTAGTGCAGAGCATTGGGCAAATGAAACTACTCATGGCCCATTAACTATATGAATCTGGCCTAATTTAAAGGTGGGATTGAAGATCTAAGTTTAGGAGCTGTGAATCCTAAAGATAGTGAAATTGAAGCCTAGAGACAACTCAGCTGAGGCCAGCCTTATGGTGTTCTCCTGGCCAGATCTGTTATTACATGCAGGTGTAACAACACACCAGTTTCCCTGGCTTGGTCTTAGAAGCAGGATTTCAAAATAAGTACATGAAGGTGTACTTCCCTATGTTGAGTGTGCTATTAGTCTAGTTCAGGGGTTGGCAAATGTTTTCATAAAAAGGTCAGATGTCTAGGATTTGTTACGCCTAGGCCACATGTAGTATTAGTTGCATATTCTTTAGAAAAAAATTAACCCTTCAGAAATATGAAAACCATTATTAGCTTAGAAGCTGACTCCATGACTGATTTAAATGGGGAAAAATGAAAAATGAAATCTTATTTTAAGAATAGAGTATTAAGAGACTATGAGGCAATAACATTTTGCAGTTGCACTACAAGGTTAGTCAAGGAAAGGCAAAATAAAGTTTCAAAAAACTTGGTTCAACAATCAGATTTTAAAGCTGAGACAGTACAAATTAGATCCATTGATGGAAGCTAAACGTTGTTTCAGAAATTTTAGGCAAAAAAGGCTACATACAACCCTTTCGTGACAGTGAAATAATAAGAATGCTCAAATAGTGTCATAGACATTGAGTTTTCTTATTTTTTTAAAGATTTTTATTGTTTTTGACAGAGATGCAGAGACAGAGAGAAAGGGGAGGGCCCAGAACAGTCTCCATAGTTGCACATCATCGGTTTTCCCACATAGTTTTATTCCACAGGTGGGCGGGGCTGCACAGGGCAGGAACTGGGCCAGGGTCTCACCCCGGTGAGAACTGAACTGGGGGCACTCCCCAGTTCAGCACATGGGTCTGCATGGGCCGGGGCCGGGATTCGATCCTCAGTCCCTGGTGCTGCAAAGTGAGCGCTTAACCCACTGAGCCATCCCGGCTTCCCCCCTTTTTAAATGTATTATTTTTACACAAAAGGAAAAACGTGTACACTTTCTTTTTATCCAGTGTGGTCCTGTGCAGTTAAAGGTCCTTATTCTTTCTTTTGACCAGGTGTCATTTGTGCACCCCATAAAACTATTTTGTGAGGCTCTTCATAAAGAGATCCCCAAGAGTCAAGTTGTCTTTGGATTAGGCAGCCTCTGCACTTTTAAGAAGCAGCATTTGCTGCCTGCTTGATGGAGTTCTTCCTACAACCCCTGGGCTTGAATGTCTGGTTATTTTGAGCAAATCAACTCCTTCTGTCCTTAGGGCCTTAAGGAATAAGACATTGCCTTTATGAATCTTTAATAATATTCCATTTGATAAGTTTTTATTTCTTTAAATGTCAGACATAGTAGCTTATTTCCATCCATATTCAGTAGGTTTTACTTTGCTGAGACTGGACTCTTGATCCTGCACTGAGCAGTAAGACTCGTGACCAGAAAGAAGTTTTAACCTGCAATGATAGCTCAGGAGGCGCACCTTTGCTCACTTTGCTCTTGGACACAAAAACTACACCTGGACCCTTTCTTTTCATTAGGGTCAGTAGTGATGCCTGGTTTCAACAAGGGCCTTCCTGAAGGGAATCAGTGGCTTCCTAAGGTTTAATTCTTCTCAAACTAGTTTCTGTGGGGAAGCCGGGATGGCTCAGTGGGTTAAGCACTCACTTTGCAGCGCTGGGGACTGGGGATCGAATCCCGGCCCGTGGGGAAACATATGCTGAACTGGGAGCTCCCCCAGTTCAGTTCTCTCTCTGTCTCTGTCTCTCTCTCTCTCTGTGTCAAAAATAAATAAAGAAAACTAGTTTCTGCTTTTTGAAACTGTGCTATGCCCAGTCAGTGGCTATATTTTATTTGCTGAGTTCTTATCTTTGCATACTATCTGGTCAGGTTCAAAGATAGTTTCTCCTACCAGAGAGACAGGGAAGAATAGAGATAAGTCACTGTGGTGTCCTTTTGAGGCTTTGAGGTTGACTCTTCCTCTTTATCATGTCCTCCCGTGGACTTATTCTGCACCTTTTAATAGATGAAAATGGGGGAGCTGTGTAAAGGTTAGTGAAGTACATATTATGATGTGTCTATTAACTCTCCATCAACTTCAATTTGTATCTTCTGGAAACCCAAACGCCTCTTGCTTTTTTCTGTTTTAGCAGGGATGACTCTAGTAGAGGCTTAGGTGTTCCTTTTGTAAACATGACTATTCTCTTAAATATGTCAGGACATTATTCAAATTTGAGGGCAGGGCTAGGCAGAGGTAGTCCTTTCTAAGCAAGCAAAGCCCTTCTGCTCTGGGCAGCTAACTGGGGATTCTCCCCCATCCATTCTCTAGGCGGGGCTAACCCTTGTGTTCCCTTTGATTCCCCTCTTTGCTGTTAATTGACTTTTTAATTTTGGTTGTACACAGCCGACTCACTTAGACCTCCTAGAGAAGATGGTTTATAGATACACATAGAACTAGCACACACTAGGAACTGAACTTTCTCCACATCTCATTGGCCACCTGAGTTTGGTGTTGCCACTATGCTCCATTCTTTTGCCTACTGTCTTGCATTCCTCGCCTAGCCAGTTTTTGCTTCTTAACTGTAGTTTTCAAGTAGCCTATTATGTGTATATTAGTAGGAGCCCTTTCTACAACTTCTGAAAATAGAGAATTCCTTCATACTTTCAAAGTACAAATTCCAGAATCCAGCCCATCAGATCTTTGTATCAGGCCTTGTCATAAGTCTAGTCAGTGTCCTCCCAGAAGAGAAGGCAAGGTTATGTGGAAATAGGGCTATGCCTTCAGTTATGTCTGTGGGTGGGCAATTTCCTCGAAAAGGGGATGTTGAAAGTCATTGGCACTGCCACTGACTGAGCCTTTCTAGCACTACACATGGATGTGGAGTTAAATTCCTAAGACATAAGCAACCTAATGCCTTATTTTTAATGTGTTAGTACATGTATGGCTGCATGTGTGGGAGCAGGGAATGGTGTTTGCAAAGGCAGAAACCTCATTATCAGCTCTGGCATTAAACCATGAGCTCTGTTCCTGCATCTAGTTCCAACATAACAGTGCTTAGACCAGGCACATCCAACCTGTAGCCCAGGACAGCTTTGAATGCGGCCCAACACAAGTTCTGAAAACATGAGAATTTTTTTGTGACTTTTTTTTTTAAAAGCTCATCATGGGAAAGCCGGGATGGCTCAGCGGGTTAAGCGCTTGCTTTGAAGCCCCGAGGACCGAGGATCGAATCCTAGCTCCGGCCCAGGCGGACCCACATGCTGAACTGGGGTGTGCTTCCCGAATGCGGTGAGGCCCCCAGTTCAGTTAAAATGAAAAAAAAAAGGATTTACAAGCTCATCAGCTATTATTAATTGTTAGTGTATTTTGTGTGGGCCACAACAATTCTTCCAGTGTGGCCCAGGAAAGCCAATAGGTTGGACACTGCTGCTTTAGACTAATATTAGATTTTTCTGAGGCAGTTAGGAACAGACTTTTCTTCAACAGAAACTTCTTTTTAAAGAACATCTGATGGCTGTCTGAAAAAAATCCAGACATAAATGGTTCAATTTTTCGTATTACATGGCTGGATATTTTCTGGACAGCCCTGGTATACTTCCCTCTCCCCTTTCAAGAAAAGTACTCTCAAAGGACAAGCAATAGAATTTAAAAGGTTATAAACCCACAAAGATAAAGAATGGAAAAGGAGACAATAGGTGAGAAGTAACAGTTTTGAAAAGCAGTTAAATGAGTGGGGAGGAAGCCAGATCTCTAATGCTTCCAGAGTGTGGAGCTTGAAAGATGGATTTGCACTGCAGAACCTAAGAGGAGGTTAGGAAATGGAGCTACCAGCAAGTGTTGTGTGTTTTGTTGAAGCTGCTTTCTGCAGGAAGGACTTATGGCTAGAAACATGAGGGGAGTTGGAAGAGTCTAGTTCTGGGTATGTCCACTGTGGAACTCCGGTGACCCAACCTCTAATAAAGTCAATGAGTTCACAAACTCTTCTTGGGGGTCTACTGAATTGGGAGGTTCTTCCAAGGGAAAAACAGGGTTATCTGTGTTGCCTGACCTTTGTAGAGCTACTCTGAGTACCCTGGAACCACAGAGCAGACAAATAGGAAGCACACTCAATTAGGCAACCTCACCTAAAACTGAGAATTGTTCTGTGATGACAGCCTGCACACAAGCCATGTCCATTAGTCACCAGAGAAGCCAGAGCTTGGAACAAGAGGGTAAGGTTAGGTGTATAACCACCACCAGGGAATCCCAGAACCCTCTCAGGGTGAAATAACCTCTAGGTCCAGCCATACAGATGGGGGAAACCATCTATACTTGGGTAGCTGTGTAAGGAGAAACTAGCTAGAGGGATACAGGTTTCACCTAAAGTATACTGGAGCTTATTTGATTACTGTTCCATAAGTGAATGTTATTTTCACAGGGATGCTGAAGAAGAAATTTGGGGAAAATAATAACATATATCTGCAGGCTACCTAGAGTCAAAGTCGGTTCTTTGGAAGGAAAATATGGTCAGAGGGATTTTAGAATCCTAAGTGAGGAAGGATCTTAAAAGTCCTATCTTTGAGTTTCTTTTAAGTTAGAAGTACAAAATAGGACTAGCTTAAGTCCTATTAGAGTTGTATTTTCTTGCTATGTCTTTAGCAGAGATGGGTGCAGTTCTAAGATACCCGCATTTATGTAAGCGTTTTAATAGCTAGGTTTATGAGGGCTGACTGGAAAGTATCCAGCCATATAACCATTCTCGTTATATTGACAATGGCTGGATTTTTCCTGGTCAGCCCTCATATGTTCTTATAGTCTGAAAAACCCATACCTTTAACTATTACATGAAAAGGCAGCTAAATAACCAGAATACGGATAGCTGAACTTTTTGACAGTAATATTCAAAACTTGGCTTTAGCCCCAGTCAAAGAACTGTTCTCCTTAAAATTAATGTTTCCAATTGAGGTAGAACTAATGTGGTAAATCTTACCAGCACGGTTATGTTACCTAATTGCCAGATGCCAACTTTACTTCACCCAGAATCAACTTACCGTCCCAACTCCAGAATCTTGAGATAAGCCTTTTACTATTTACAATTTTTATAGTTTCAACAAACAAAAAAGGGAGGATGGGGCTCTGCAGAAAGCCAGTGCACTTACACGAGCTGAGTCCCAATTCAGGTGAAATGGTATATGCTCTTTAAGAACTAGATGTTTCTACTATAGCGCACTTGATAAAGTTAGACAACCTCTGCATTTCTGCCAGCTGCTGAGAATTGAACACCCACAGAAGTGCCCAAGAACTAGGAATGGATTTGGATATCTATTTTAAATAGGCAGTGCCACTGGGCACAGCCATACAAATTGTTTTCTAAGGACTACAATAAGTCATAAATTATTGAACAGAATTTTAAAAATGAATGTTAAATAGTATATTCTTATTGGATAGAAAACCTAGGCAGATTATTTCATTTACTTACAAATACAGATTATTTATTTCGTCTCAGGGCTAACGGAGCTCTCATGTACGCAAGTTGTTTGAGTGCATTAAGCAAACTTTAGTCCCTAGACAGGCTGGACAGAAAATACAGTAGCTTCGCTCATGTTGAGGGCAACCTGTGCTCAGAATGCTAGCAGCTTATCCCAAGACTCAAACTAATGACAGCACTTGCTTTTGAATAAGAATTATAACAGGTTGTTGTAAAGGGAGGAATTGTCCCTTGTTTAAAATTTGAAAGGTGGTCTAGTTGGACAGGTAAATTCTTATAAAGACAAGTTATTGGGGCAACAGGTTTTTAATTTTTTTTTAAAGGATTAATTTAGGTGCTTGAGTACAAGAATGGCTGCTGAAAGCCCTAGTCTACATATAACGACTAATACTGTGATTATTTCTTTTCTATTAGCTTTATCTGCAAGCCAGAATGAAGGCAGACTGGGCAAGACTCTTACGCCCCACACTGCAATTTGGTCTTGTTGCTGTATCCATTTATGTGGGTCTTTCTCGAGTTTCTGATTACAAACACCATTGGAGTGATGTGTTGACTGGGCTCATTCAAGGAGCTGTGGTTGCAATATTAGTTGTAAGTATATAAGGCAGCAGCCTACATCTTGATACTGATAAACACTTGATAATAAGTAGGGAAAATGTCCCAGTGAGAAAAACACAGACAGAGAATGTGGCCCAATGATCAGTAGTAGGCAAAAACTCCATTGTTGCAGGAAGTCATTTTATGATAGACTGCAGATTAACCTTCACAAAAGTTATTTTACTATGTATTTTTATTGTAAAAGGCTCTGACTATAAACAGTTTTTCTGGGGGTGGGAATGGGGTTTGGTAATCAAACAAAAATACAAATTTACATGAAGAATAACTTTTTTAATGCTGGGCAGAGTGAAGCTATTTGCCCAAGACATAAAGCAACTCTTAATTTGGAAGTTAACAAATTCCTATTTGCCACCAATTATTTTGTGCCCTTAATCTGTACCCAATAATGTGTATCCTTTTGTTTATATTCATTTTTGAAAACTGCTCATTGCAACTTTATAGTTTTTAAACTTATTTATATTATATTGTTAAACACACTGTCCCACTCTAAGTATAACCTGTTCTGTCTGTATCTGTATAGGCTGTGTATGTATCAGATTTCTTCAAGGAGAGAAATTCTCCCATTAAGGAAAGAAAAGAAGAAGATTCTCACACAACTCTGCATGAAACACCGACGACGGGGAATCACTATCGGAACAATCACCAACCTTGAACGTGACAGAATGCCCAGATAAAGCCAGCTTGCTTTCTAAAGGAAAATGATTGCAACCTGAAGGCAAGAGGATGTATCTTTCTTGCTGGTGTACAAACCTTTAAGGGACTGCTGCTGCTATACCTTGAATGCCCACTTCACCTGTGTGTATATAGTTACATTTAACACAACAGTTATCTGATAGCTCTTAAGTTCATAAAAAAAATTCAAGCCTTTCATTGAAACAATGCCCCACCTGTACATTTTTTTATTAAAAAAATGTAATGCTTATGTACAAATGTGTATGTAGTATGCTTTCTTAGAATGATGCTTGATAAACATTTTAATATGTATTATATTTAAGAGGACACTGTTGTGAGACAGGAGAACCAAATCAATACTTGTAAGCATTTGTAGTCAGACAAGTGAAGAACAATTTAAAATCCCACATTCCTTTAGATGATTCTTTATAAGTAAAGGCTGGCAGCAAACACAATATCTCTCTTGATTTTGGTGATTCCTAAGAGAAAAAAAGTATGGTTTAAACTTTCAAGACCACAAAGAACATAATTCCCCTCTACTGGCGTTGTAAGGATAGCCCAACAATCCCGATTAAATTGGGGAGAACAGCCTAGGAAATACACAACCTTGCTGATCTAAGAGATACCTAGAAGAGTTCACAACCATCGTTAAGAAGTGGGAAACTTAAAAAAAAAACATACTTGGGAAAGGACTAAGTCGTCAAAAGAAGTTAGATGACCCAAAAGCATGAATTTTCAACCTGAAGACACTACATTTTCAGTTACCACATGAAATTTTTTTCTGGACTAAGAACCACCATTATTTTTATTCAGAAAGTTTATGTAACTAGACTTAAACCCTGAATGATTAAATAGGTCTGCCTCTATCAATAATGGCAACATAAGCCATTTTTTACAAACTTCTTAACCCTTTCGCTGCACTGGTATTTTATTGCCACATGCGAAGCAGTTTCAGGGAGGTGGTGGAGTTTTATCGCTCATAACCTGATCCACCACCGATGATGATTCACAGCTTTTGCCATCAAAACAATGTCAGAAAATGCCCTATTACACTTCTGCTCTTTTCACACGCAGTGAGATTAGTTGAGCAATTTCACCACCTTCTAAAATTATAGGCACTCCTGGCACACTCGAAAGTCTCCATTCAGCACATGCAACTTCCGCAAAGGAAACTGTAACATCAATGCCAAACGCCCAGTAGAAAAGTAAAATATTTCACAAAAAAATTATGATTTTTCTTTATATAATACTAAAGAAGTATAAAGGTTGAACAAATGAAAATGTAGTTTCAAAATCCTTATGTTATTTCTTCGCAACATAAACCAAAAAATTTTCACTTCCGACATCTGGATACAACATACCACACGTTTCACTCCATAAGATGCACTTTTCCCCCACAAAACAGTGGAGGGAAAAGTGTGTGCATCTTATGGAGCGAATACTGCAAAAAAGAGTGCACGTTGGGGACCTTAATGATGCCGTGGGGAAGCCTGCAGCCAGATCAGAAAGCAGGGACTGCATGGAAGGAGAGCGGGTCCAAGCAGGAAACTTGCGTCTTATGGAGCGAAAAATACGGTATATATCGAAAAAAATTTTTGAAGATGACCATGGCTCCATCCACAGAATAAAATACAAGTGTTTTATCATAAACTGCATTGCCACACGTGCCTGTACTATAATAAAATACGTGGAGAGGCGAAAAACGCGAACGAAAACCAAGACTAAACATACTTGTCACGTGCATAGCAGAAATAGCAACTCATGACGAGACATTATCGTCACATGCAGTGAAAGGGTTAAGTAGTTAGCAGAAATCACTAGCGTTGACTGTGAGCATTAAACCCAGAGCAACAAAATAGCTGCTGCTAATCTCTGATGTCTTCACTCAGTCCTTTATGTGGGCCAAAATTCAGAGGCACAAAATTGTTTATAAGCATGTTTAACCCTGCCTCCTATCACTACAACCTTGGTCTAGTTATCTTTTCTGCTTCTACCTTGTTACTTCATAGACTTGCCCATAATACAACAGCAAGAATTGCCTTATAAAACCCAAGTCAGAGCACACCACTTCCATGATCAAAACCTCCAATCATTTCAGGATGCCAGGATGGCTCAGCAGGTTGAACACTTGTCTTGCAGCCCCAGGGTTCAAGGATCGAATCCTGGCCTGTGCAGACCCATATGCTGAACTGGGGTGTGGCCCCAGTTCAAGTCTCACTGGGATGAGACCCTGGTCTGGTTCCTGCCCTGTGCAGCCTCAACCCCACCTGTGGAATGCAACTACGTAGAAAACTAATGACAAGCAACTCTGGAGACTGCTCTGGGCCTGCCCCCCCTCTCTGTCAAAAAACAATAAAACAAAACAAAAATACCAGACCATTTCAGAGGAAAAAGCCAAGGGCTGGGGGCTACATGATTATTTCTTTTTCCAACCCCTACTATTCTACTCATTGCATACTCTACTCCATACTGGCCTCTTGTTGGCCTCAAGTATATCAAGGGCCTAAATGCCACCTTCTGAGGGGAGACTCTTAGACCATCTCACTCATTTCCCAATTCCCCACTGTCTTTTTCTGTAGACTTTACACCACCACCTGTTGATTTACTCCCTGTGCTAGAATGTAAATTCCATGAAGGCAGGAATTTATGTCTGTTTGTTCATTGCTATCATCTCCTAGTACTTCTGGCACATAATGGGGTGGCCCAGAGCAGTCTCCATAGTTGACAGCATTAGTTTTCCATATAGTTTCACTCCACAGGTGAGCATGGGGCTGTGCAAGGCAGGAACTGAGCCAGGAGGAGCCTCCCGCATAGGCCCCGGCAAGGACTAAACTGGGGGCACTGCCCAGTTCAGCATATGGGTCCTCATGGGCCGGGGCCGGGACTTGATCCCTGGTCTCCGGGGCTGCAAAGTGAGCGCTTAACCCACTGAGCCATCCCAGCTTCCCCAGAGAGGGCATTCTTGATGCCATTGGAGTTGTGGAGTTGTGTTCCTGGTGTTTGAGCTGCAATTCTGGGTATATTTTCTCACAGATGGACACATGGATAAACATTGTGGTTAGACCACTGGATCAAGCTGCCCAGTGTCTTGGAGTCTGCTAGTCAGTCCTTATCTATTAAATGAACATTTACTGTGCTTAAAGATGCCGTGCAGTATTGAAGCTTGTCTTCGATGACCGTACAGTTTAATGAATCATGATTTCTCAAAAAGACAGATAACTAAGAAGGCTGAGTAGTTCTTCTAAAGCCATTCCATGTTCCAGAGGCAGTACTCAGATGCCTTCTCTTTGGTGCATGAGAGATACATTTACAGCGTTGCTTCTGTAATGCACTTTAGAAATTATTCCGGAAAGTGCAGTCAGTGACCTGAGTCAATGGGTAAGCCTTGTCTTGCTGTATTTGTAAATATAGGTATACACAAGTCTCAAAACTTCCCCGCTCTAAAATTTTAAAGACTACTCGATGGCCCTCCATGGCAATCCAAACATCTGAAAATGTCCTAAGTTGTGGTCAAAAGCTCAAGTCTCACAAGATTTGCCTGAGTTATTAGAAGAAAAAAACTTTTGGAATGGATACTGACCTTCTGCGAATTTGTTTTCCAGCTCAGTGTTTCCAATGGCTTTTGCTGCTTGACACATTTGTCTAAGTAGTTCTTCCAGGCGCCTCATACAGCGAATTATGCTGCCTAGACAGAAAAGGAAGCAAATCACTTGTAAAATGGAAATAATCAGGAACAGCATGCCTTTTGTTAAGAGGCAAGACAGGAGACCATGGGATGGTTAACACGTTGCGTATGGCGGGGTTTAAATCCCTCATACCCCTCTGTTCCAGCAGGTATTTAAATAAGACCACGTTGAAAAGAATTCTTCTCTTTAACTGCTTCCATATTATTTATAACTTTTCAATGAATCTTGCAAAAAATAAAAGGTCAAGTGTAAAAACAAGAATTCTCGTTACCCGTCCTTAACGCATGGCTCAGAAAAAACGAAGATTCTCGTGATCCATACGCAACATGTTAACAGTACTTTCAGGGACTTCTCATGTAGCAAATCTGCTAGCAAACTTTACTGGCTGCCTGTAGGCACTAGGAAGGATACAAAGATGAAAAGTTTAATTCCCATCCTTGACTAATGGTAGACAAGAGTCATGGCTTTATTATAATATGTTCACACTTGCTCTTACAGAGATAAATAAAGTGCCCTGGAAGCAGAGGAAAGAGCAACTTTGGCTGAAGGCCGATCATATAACCTGAGTCTATAAGAATGAGGATGCCTCTATCAGGTGTGACAAGGGAAGATCATTGAGGCAATGCAGAAAAGCCTGACAAACTGCAGGTATTCAAGGACCCTGAGGAGTCTGGCCTACTGAGGCACCTGGATACCATCTGGTGAAAAGAATGCAACAGGAGATTTTTAAGCAGGGGAGTAATAGGATCAGATTTGTCATCTGAAAAGTATAATTATTTATTCTTTTTGACTTTATTAAATAGACTCTTTCATCAGTGCTTTCTTTACACAGTGTGTCCTCAAGGAAGCACAAAAGAGGAGATAAGTAATTGTATCAAAGCTGAAGCTATAAACATGGTTTCTCTTCTGTCAGACTTGAGCAAGGAGGGGCCTGAGATTTTTTTCTAAGTGCTACCTGTCTCAGTTTAAAACTCCTAGGACTTTATTTTTAATGTCTGAAATACATCTGGAATATCAGTTCTCTCTGATAAGTTGTGAACTCACACTTTAACTAGGTCCTTATTAACTCCTGTAATAATAGAATAATTCATTAACATTTACCAAGTTCTTCTAATACACACATTGCAGTGTTGAGGGTTCCTCTATCTTTTAATGCCTTCTACATTATATTCCAATGTGCTCGAGGGGAAAATCAGGAGAGATGTAATTCAAAAAAGCTGACTGGAATTTGATTTTTGACTAAGGCAAGCATACAAGCTATTTACCTAACAGAGTAAGCACAATCCAGCAGGAAGTGCCCATGCACGTGCAGAGTACATTCGCTGCCTATAAGACCATCCTAGGAACCAGAGAAAATACTGTGAAGGGGCCTGAATCATTATGGACAACTTGTCGGGTTTCTGACTCTACCTATGGGCCAGCAGGAGCAATGAGAACACAAAGAGGCTATTTTGGGTGGTGGGAGGTTTATGGGATGAGATTGGTCATTAAGAAGTCCAGCACCAGGTCACCTTAAAAGACAAATGTGGATAATACCCCTCTTAGAAGGACAATACCATGTCCTACATTCAGGATGTTCACCTACTTTAGACTTGGTTCAAAGGAGTGAGCAGTCAGTCACAAGGAGTTGGAGGAAAGACTAGACAGAGATCTCAGTTCTAGTCCAGATTCTGTTATAAGCTATTATCTCTGCGAATAGGCCCTTACTTACTCCACTCCCTATTTCCCCTTTTCATTTAGAAGATTAATTTAGGCCCTTACTTACTCTACTCCTTATTTCCCCTTTTCATTTAGAAGATTATTAATAATAATAAATACAATTTAAACAGAGGGCTTGCCCTAACTTTGGATTTGTCTCACTTGAGATAAGAAATGCACAAGCTCTTTGAGAAGTGCAAAGGTCTAAAGCAGGGGTCCTCAAACTACGGCCCGCAGGACACATCAGGCCCGCCGGGTGTTTTTGCTCCCGCTGCCTGTCCTGCTTAGCAGCCGACTGGTCCCAGGCCCGCAGTCTGGCCCTCCCAACGGTCTGAGGGACAGTGAACTGGCCCCCTGTTTAAAAGGAATGTGTATGGTCATAATACAGCCCCTTCAGCCAAAATATTCAAAGTCCATAGCTTTTTTGGTCCTCCTCTCCTTCCATTAAAAGGTTCATGGAATTCTTGAAGAAAACCTCCAGCCCTCAATTAAAGCCTATTTCCACTACACACTTCTATCAAAATTATTTAGCCCCTGAATAAGAAGTTTACTTGATGATAGTCAATAGCAAAAATGTCGTCCAGAACAAAGACACAAGTTACATAAAATCCAACCAACTAAATACCTTACTCCCACCTATACATACATCTTAAATAACCCTGAGAGAGCTTTCTTATATTACAATAAAGTAACTGATGTTTATAATTAAATTCAGGCATCAGGGGAAGCCGGGATGGCTCAGTGGGTTAGGCGCTCACTTTGCAGCGCCAGGGACCGAGGATCAAATCCCGGCCCCAGCCCGTGCGGAACCATATGCTGAACTGGGAGCTCCCCTAGTTCAGTTCTCTCTCTGTCTCTGTCTCTGTCTCTCTCTCCTCTGTCAAAATAAATAAATAAATAAATCGAACATTAACAAAAAAAAAAGAAAAAAAAATTCAGGCATCAAGGAAAGGCAAAATTAGTCTGAGTATGTTTTGAGAAAAAAGGGTGATATCCAACATTTTCTGAACATTTTGTGGCAGTTCTATAATCTATATTTTATGTAAATTCTCTCTTGACCCTTACTAGTGCAAGAGACAAGTACTGTTATTACCTTTATTTTACTAAGAGGAAAAAGGAGAAACCCAGAGAAGTTACATACATAACTTCGCCAAGGTTAAAGACAGCAGTAACTGATGGAGTCAGGATTTGAATACAGATATTCCATAGCCCAAGCATTTATCTATATCAGGGGTGTCAAACTCAATTAAAACACGGGTCATTGGGTGCTACAGGCAAGATTCACGCGGGCCACATCACATTTACAAACGTTGCCGGAACTGAGTCAGCGCGTTTATACACACCCACAGGCCCCCAGGAAAGGCACTGGGCCACGTGTATACTCGTCTTCAGTAGTGAAAGGGTTAACAAGGGAATTGTGTGGACAGTATTGCCTTGATCTCCCCATGGCACTATTTTCTTCATAACAACTTTTTCTATTTTCATTTTATTTCAGAGCATCGTGGGCCACAAAAAATTACCTTGGGGGCCACCTGCGGGCCATGGGCCAACAGTATGACACCCCTGATCTATACTATAATGCTTCACAGAAATTTATGTATACTTTCTAAATTCTATAGTAAATGTGTATTACTTTATAAATTTCAATTTATAATTAAATTCATTTTATATGAGGGGGACCCAAGAAACCCAGAATATATGAAAAACTTATTCTGTACTTATTCTTACATGTTTAAACTTCAGTCACCTTCAGAATATTCAGTTTGATGCAATACATTTACCGAGATGCTTTTTCCACTGCTCCAAACAGTTATTGAACTTATAGATTTTGATGCCTTTTAGTGTTTTTGCCGTTTTATGTTTCACCTCCTTCATGTCTCTGGGGAGAGAGCAAGTGAATAGGGAGAGTGGGGCATGCAGTTATGCCATTTTGGGTCAAAAACTGCTGAACATTCAGGGCAGCATTGGCAGGTGCATTGTCATGCTGCACATTGTTCACGTAAACCACCCATCATGAAATGGGCAAATGCATTGAGTCTCCAAAAAAAATTTACTGAAGCCAAACTCCTCCTATAACCATGCCAGCTATGTGCCAGGCACTGTGCCAAAGGCTCTACATACATATCTTCACAATATGAGGGAGAAGCTATTTTATAGCCAAATAAACCAATCATTAATCTAGTGTCTGAATAGAATTTAAGCTCAGGATCTACACTCTTGATTTCAAGCTCTTACTGGTAGCTGGAGAAGGTACAGATGAAAAATATGAGCATATTTATATGCTAACATGGCAGCAGAAAGGTAATTCAAGATTGAGGAGAGAGAGAAAACTGGAGGAAGGCCCTGGGATTCAGAGCAATGAAGGGAAGAAGGATCCTTCCTCTGAGAAGGAAAGAATAAGGGAAAGGATTTACACACATGCGTTTCTGGGTAAGAAGATGGGCCTAATGGCTTTTTAGGCATGATCACCTAGCAAGCTGGGGCAAAGCTGGGGCAAAGCTGGGGCAATTGCTTAAGTAGAGCAGTGAAGCTGTACAACTGCATCTAAGAGAAGTTGCATAGGAAGCCCAGAGAGAAGTATCCTGCAGGGAGGACACAGTCTCAAGGTGGACAGTCAGGGGTTACATTTCTGATGTGCCATCCTACTACTTGAAGTACTACAAGCAAGTTGAGGGAATGATTAAATGAGGTAGTATGTCCAAAGTGCCTCGCACTCAGCTGCTGCTCAATGATTTTCTTTTTCTCCTTTTCCTACCTCCTCCTCCTCCTCCTATTATTACTAGGAAGGTTTAATGTGATTATGAGGTTACATAGTATGGCTTTTGGTGACAACAAACCATATAAATTTGATTTTTTTTCCTAGCAGAACTCTGCTGTGAAGCTATGGGAATAAAGCGACTATTAGACTGATCCAGGTTGGTGGTACATAAGGTAGATGGAAGAACAAGCATCTCAGTTGCCTCCTAATGCTCCATGGCTAGAAAAAGGGAACTATCTAAAGGGCTCACAAGGAAGGCTCTCTGTGAGAGACTGTGTCCTCTTTATTTCAGTCCTCCAACAGAATGAGGAAGTATTTATGTGGTATTTACCTAGCATTTACTTCCTGCTACTGAGACAGCTCATTGTGATCTTTTTAACCTATTTCATGATTTTGAAAATTAACAGATAAAAATAGACTTGCTGCTTCTTTTACTGGTAACCCTTCATAGCAGATACTATTTCCAAGTAGGATGGGACTATGTCAATAACCACTCCAAACATACCATTTTACAAATGAGAAACCAGACAGTTGGTTAGTGACTTTCAAGTTCAGGTTAACAGTTTTAGATCTAAGATTAAAAACTAAGCCTCTAACCCAAACCCCCATCAGAAATGGTAGAGGTGGGGAAACCCGGATGGCTTAGTTGGTTAAGCGCTCACTTTGCAGCCCTGGGGACTGAGGATTGAATCCCGGTCCTGGCCAGTGTGGACCCGTATGCTGAACTGGGGAGTGTTCCCAGTTCGGTTCTCACTGGGGTGAGACCCCGGCCCAGTTCCTGCCCTGTGCAGCCCCGCACCCACCTGTGGAATGAAACTATGTGGAAAAACCAATGATGTGCAACTATGGAGATTGTTCTGGGCCCTCCCCCTTCTCTCTATCTCTGTCTCTGTCTCTCTCTCTCTGTCAAAAGCAATAAAAAAAAAATTAAAAATAAAGAAATGGTAGAGGTAGCTATATATATTAGCTGCCCTTCAGAGCAATGGCTTCCCTTTCAATTTTGAGGTTAAAACTTCATGTATGAATAATCTTGGACGTTTTTACAAGATGGAACCTTGTAAAAGTTGAAGGTACTGTATTTTTGTTTTATTTTTGCTGTGAACTTGGCTGAGGAATTAACAGAATGAACAAGGACCTGGGAAGGAGAAAGCTCAATTAATGGTCCAAGTAAGAGAAAAAGAAAAGAAAAAGTAGGTCTTAATGGAATCTGAAGGCCAATTACTAGGGTGAGGTAGGGAGGATAAAAATGCACAAACCACCTAAAGTTACATTTTGGGAAAGGATGGGCTGAAAGTAAAACCATGAAGGAAATACAATCAACCAGCTTCACAAATGTGAATAAGAGGGTTAGGCTATTCCTTGGGAACAGGAGGCAGCAGGATGGCCACTAGCCATTGTAGGATCAGAGGGCAATATCCCCTAGCTCCATTTGTCAACTCAAGGGTATTATAAGGACAGTTCTGACGGCCATTACAGAAAAAGAGGTCCAAAACTGCTTTGAAGGGTGGACTAGGCACTGGCATCAGTGCACAGCTTCCAAGGGGAGTACTTTGAAGGTGACCAATACTGACATGCAGCAATGAGGTATGGAGCACTTTTTCTAGGATGAGTTCGTGAACTTAATTGTCCCACCTCATAGGACACTGGAGAGTAAGGTACCCTTTCTCACAAACTGTTTTAACTGCCTTCAAATGTGTACCAGTAAATATCACAGATAACCTTATTATCATTTTGGTATTTTTACAAACTGATTACCGTATTTTTCAGTCCATAAGACGCCCCCCCCTCCCCCCAAAAGTGGAGGGAAAAGTGTGTGCGTCTTATGGAGCGAATACTGCAAAGAAAGAGTGCATGTTGGGGACCTTAATGATGCCATGGGGAAGCCTGCGGCCAGATCAGAAAGCAGGGATTGCATGGAAGGAAAGCAGGTCCAGGCAGGTCAGGTGCATCTTATGGAGCGAAAAATACGGAAACTCAAGAGTCTGCAAAAGTTACCAGACATCAAACCATGTGAAGTAAATTGCTAAGGTATGAATTAAAACAAGTAAGTGCATACCTGACCTAGGTAGCACTATGTTAACACTCCAATTCAACTTCTCAAAAATATAGTTCTGACAGTTTCAGAGAACATGAGAACAATTAATAAAATGAGGCCAGGAGGTACAGCATTGCACATTCAATGGCTGTGGCTGGTGGCTACAGAATCACATCAATAAACTACCATGTGTGAGTGCTCGTATGCACACGCTAACACTGTCCCAGGTGCCTGAAGCATAAAGACTATTCTGTACAAGGATAAATGAAAACAACTGTGAACTAGTGAATTATTCAGCACATTCCCTACCTACCACAGTTCTCTATAGTCCAAGAGTTCTCCTTACTCCCAGCTTTGGAAATCATTCTGCCTTACCAGCCAAATTCAGTGCCACACAAAAGTTACAAAGCCATGACTCCAGGCTATCTGAACCTGACAAGAAAAAGAAATAAACACACTAACCTAATGGTTTGTTACAAATCTCTTTTTCTGCTCTTGCCAGAGTAGAAAGCAAAATTGAATTTTTACTAGTCGCTTCTTCAAAAAAAAACCTGCTAAACACACATGAAATCCACCATTTTAAAGTGTGTAATTCAGTCTCACGGCCCTGTTTTACACTCAGGTTTACATTACCATTCTGAAGAATTCACAGTGAGATATAATCCACATAGCATAAAATTCACCCTTTTAATTAAGTGTACAATTCGGTGGCTTTTAGTATATTCAGAGTTGTATAACCATAACTACAATAGGTAGCATTTGTGTCTGCCTTCTTTCACTTTAGAACAGGGGTATACAATCTTCTGGCTTCCCTGGACCACACTAGACATATTGTCTTGGACCACACATAAAATACACTAATGCTAATAATAGTGGATGAGCTAAAAAAAAGGTCACAAAAACATTTCATAATGTGTTAAGAAAGTTTATGAATTTGGGTTGGGCCACATTCAAAGTATTGTCTTAGGCAAGCATCAGGCTCATCTAGTTCTTTTTAATTGTTAAATTTATTGGGGTGACATTGATTTATATCAATTATGTTGTTTCCAGGTGTACAATTCTACATTACACTGTCTATGCATCGCATTATGTGCTCACCACCAGGCTCATCTAGTTCTTGAACAGAGCAGCATCCTCACTGAGAACAGAAAGCAACACATTTCTCTGAACAGTATTTCCACCTCCAGCTTTTCATAATTCCTCAAAGTGGTATGCTACAGTTCCTTTCTTAGAATCTGATTTAATATGCCTACCTAGGTGACTTTAATGGGTTTCGCCCTAAGGTTAGGAGCACAAATATATCTTCCTGTAACTATTTACCACTATATAGATAGCAGCTTAGGCTGAACCGTTTCTGGAGGGCAGAGGCTCTGTTGTTTACACTGCAAGCAGCATAGTGTCTGATCTGCACTAGGGTCTTAGTAATTATTTATCAAATGAATAAGTACTAGGTACTAATTCCTAAGTCATTTAGTACTAAAATTTAAACATAGAAATGACACATATTAACAAAATACGGGGATGCCAGGATAGCTCAATGGGTTGAGTGCTCATCTTACAGCCCCGGGGTCCAAGTATTGAATCCCAGCCACAGCCAATGTGGACCCATATGCTGAACTGGGATATGCTCCCAGTTCATTTCTCACTGGGACAAGACCATGGCCAAGTTCCTGCCCTGCGCCCCTCTGTGGAATTAAACTATGTAGAAAACTAATGATGTGCAACAGTGAAGACTGCTTTGGGTCCCACTTCTCTCTATCTCTCTCTGTAGCTCTCTCTGTCAAAAAGAATAAAAATAAATCTTTAAAACAAAACAAAATATTACTCTATCATTTTTATCAAAAGTATTTCTAAAAACAAATCAACTAGAAAATCCCTAATGACACTGAAGTTGAAGTACCTTATTATTCCTAAGGACTGGTAAAACTATGCCAGCTGCAAAGCATTTGAGAAGAGTATGTGGTGCAGGCAGAGTATGGGAACGCACTATACCAGGGGTGTCCAACTTTCTGGCCTCCCTGGGCCACACTGGAAGAATCGCCTTAGCCTACATGTAAGATACATCTAACACTAATGATAGCTGATGAGCTAAAAAAAAAAGGTCATAAAAAAAAATCTCATACTGTTTTAAGAAAGTTTCTGTTTGTGTTGGGTCACATGCAGCAGACTGTGGGCTGCAGGTTGGACAAGCTTTCACTACACAGAACTGCTCAGAAAACCTATGGCAGGCACAAGTATAGTGAACAGTTTCAAGTAATAATTCGTCACAGGAGCTTTCCTGATGATATGTGCTAAAGAGAAAGCAAGTCCTTCATGTGTCGTGAGGAGTATAATACTGCTTTTATATACACAGAAATAAATAGTAATGACCGTCGTCTAGGTTACAATGCAATTACGTGGATTAGTAGACTGAAACCACAGGCATTAACCCACACAAATACCTTTTAAATTGCTATTCAAATTTAGTTTGATGGAAATAACTATATGCTCTCTTTTTTTCCCCCCAGGGTGATAACAGAGGAAGTATAATTTATATAAAGTCTTTAAAATTCCTCAATTGAATCCCAGTATAAACTCTTCTTAAAAATACTTAAAAGTACTTCTAAGCTCATGACATGAAATGAGTAGGCCCTTTTACTTTCACATAAGAAGAAATTAAGAATCTAATTAGAAACAAGTAAGTTTTGAGTACAGCACATTAAAATTTGCAATGCTGTCATTTTCTGCCTATAAAAATGAAGATACTGTCCTATGGTCTAGTGCTGTGATTATAGTATATATCCAATTATACAAAGCATGTACAATTACAAGATGAGGAGAGAATGACCATTCTGAAAAGGGAAGAACTAAATAACAACATGGTAAAAAAAAAAAAAAATTGTGGGGGTGAGGGGATGAGGGAGATAGCATGTTGGAAAAAAGGAAATACTATCCTAAGTAAGTCAAGGTTCTCAGTTATTTTTTTCCTGTTTAATTACGTGTTTCATTTTTAAGAGTTAATATAGTCTATTCCAATTTTAGAGAAAGTTTAGTTGATATAATGGCACTTAGGCCAGAAAAACATTAAAACTGTGATGTTAGACCAAATTTCAAGTTATAGTTATAAAATGAATTCCTCAAATTTTTAAATTCAGATTTCTCTAGCAAACTGAGATGTATAAACAGTCTCAAGGAATTGAAGAAAGCAAAATAGATTTCAGGAATGTTATTAATATGCTGTAGAAAAGGTCAACACATTGGTGGTAGAACTACAAATTGTATTCAATTTTAGCAGTTTAAGATTTGTCTTCCATATTGTGACAGCTTTTCCACATAAGTACAAAGAACAGAAAAATAAACAAAAACAATTTTAGAGGATTCCCTGGACTTCTAGGTCTATTGCTCCTTGATTTTTCTTAAAACAAAACAAAACAAAAACTACTCTCCTCTATGGACTACTATTTTTTACATCATTGTGATTGACTTCTCAGAGAAGCATATGTTTTATAAACACTCATTATTATATTAACAAGTTTTAGGATTATTTAGGCACAAAATTGTCATTACTTTCCCATATATTTTGAATAGGTGTCGAACTGAAGAGTGGTGGTGCTGTATTTATTTGATTGCCCTTGCACCTCTGAAACACACAAGTCATACATCCCCCTGGGTTGCTGTGGCTATGCAATGCTCTCAAGTGAGAGATGTCATGCTTCCCTACTCTCACATCATCAAATGTTGCTAACCACCATGAATTATATTACAGATTTTCTTATGATTACTACAAACATGAATTTTCAGTGAATGGAGATGCTATAATCTAGGTTAGGATTTAAGAAATCTCTAGGTGATCCAAAATTCAATAAGGTATTATGGTATTTAGATGAAGTTACCAACTACCACGGGACTTATAGTCACATATTACACTTCCATAACCTTAACCAAATTATTAACGTTTTAAAAACTCAATCTCCTTCCCCTGAGTTGCTATTTTGGTGATTAGATCTAAATTATATGAAGTACTTATTATTAGCATAATACCTGGCACAAAGTAGTTAATAAGTAATTTTATGACCTAACCAGTAAGAAAATACAGTGTTCAGAGGGAGATTTTGGGACCATACTGCTAAATGATCATTTAATGGAAGCTTAGAAATAAACTTTATGGAAGGGACTAAAATAGCATACCATAATTAAAAAAAAAAAAGATAAACTATTAACATTTAAAACCTTGACTGTGTCAATTTCAATACTAATGTAGTAAAAGGTCCATATTTGAAAATTTTAATATTCTCTTGCAGAGATGTTTAACCTTAACATCATTAAAATCATTGATTAATAAACTCAGTAATCTATTTTAATAATATCAGTTAAAAAGCACATAACATTGGGTGTGTTAAAAATATAAATTTTCTCAAAATAGATCTACAAACAATAGTAATATTTTAAATATTCTTATAAGAATCTCTATGAAGTCCATGCTTATTTATTTTCATTTTTAAGTTCAATGTAAATATCTAATTTTTATAACTATAATTCAGCACTATAAATATCTACTGAGGGGAAGCCAGGATGGCTCAGTGGGTTGAGCGCTCACTTTGCAGCCCCGGGGACCAAGGACTGAATCCTGGCCCCAGCCTGTGCGGACCCATATGCTGAATGGGGAGTGCCCCCAGTTCAGTTCTCACCGGGGCGAGACCCCGGCCAAGTTCCTGCCCTGTGCAGCCCCACACCCATCTGTGGAATGAAACTATGAGGAAAAACCAATGATGTGCAACTATGGAGACTGTTCTGGGCCCTCCCCCTTCTCTCTGTCTCTGACTCTGTATATCTCTCTCTCTGTCAAAAACAATAAATATATCTTTAAAAAAAAAAAAAAAATCTACTGAAGCTAATCTCTTTGCAATGAATGCAACATTTCTAAATCTGGTCTACATTACTGTTTATTTTTTTGCTTCTTATAATTCACTTATAATTACTTATAAGTCACTTATACTCCTTATATAGTCCCTTTCCCTTTATTTTTTCATTTAAAATTTCTCTTTAGTTGATTAAGTTATTTTTAAGTTTCTTAAAAGTCTGCTTATTAATCTGATTCATGCTGAAGAATCTTACTGAAGCAACATTTGTTACTTGAATGGAATGATGGACATTTTCAACAATGCTATTTTCAGTGGAATTATATAGCAAGCTATTAAGTTATTACCAAAAGAATAAAACCAAAAAGTAAAAATATCCATGCAAATATGACTTACCAGCACCGTCTGTATATTTGTGATGGCACAGACTTTGGCTCAGGATTATAAAGTGTTAAAGCAGTTTCCTAAGGAATTTCTAATGAGCAGACTATACTTATTAAATAATGCAAAGGATTTGTGGAGAATATTTTTGATCTACACAGGCAGAAGATTCCATTTTATTACCAAAATTAAAAATATTATTCAGTCAGTCAAAACAATGTCATCCTAAGTACATATATATTTTCTATCAGAAGAAAATATATGTATACAAAATTTAACCATACCTTCAAAGACATCTGTCATTTTGCAGATATGGGCAAAGGTAGCTCCAGTTGCCCAGGTATACACTACATCCATTAAGTGAGGTTTGAATGAGCTTAGATAAGTTTCCTCATCAATTTCCAATTTGGCTTCTGCTGAAACTTTTGCTATTCGTTTAGCACATTCCTTTGAAAATAAAAGATATACTTAACATTTCTATACTTATGATCTCCTATGTCACTTTCTTTAGGTTTCCAAAGTCAGAATTCCACAAGGTCCCTTCTTCTTTCCTAGGTAATATGTGTGCAATTTGGATATTCTGTCTCTAAGCAGTCACAATGCCTTTTCCTTTATAAGTGAACAACAATATTTTCCCATTATACCTTTACTACAAAAAACAGAAACTTATTAAAATTATTCAAGAAGCATGTAACTAATCTCTGCTTCATTAACAAAACAAAACAAAACAGTAACAAAACAGAGGAAGCAGAATGGCAAAATGGGTGTTTTTCTCCCAACAATGTTTTTAAAATGTAAATCTGTGTATTTTCTTATCCCACAATGTGAAATCAGATGCATTCTTTTCTCCTTGGTAATCAGAAAGGTAAAAAACACCTATGCCTATAAAGATTTCTGTGGTTCTGGAATTTTTAATTATTTAGTAATACTAAGGGATGTTTTTTGCTGTGAATCACTTTTCATTCCTCTCTTGCAATGTCTAAAGTTCATCTTTCCCTATCTTTCTGTGCAATGTTGAAAAGGCAGACAAAATGAGTTTTTCATAAAAAAAATAAGACACAAATTTATTACTACATGCTACTGTGGCTTTGAGGACCTTAGAATAAATTCTTAGAATGAAACAGATTTTAAAACTTTGTTGTAAACTAGGATAGAAAAATGAACAAAAAATAAGATAACTATATCCTAATTCATCAAAATGCCTTTCTTAATCCCAAGGAAAACCAGGCAGGCACTGAATTGTTGGTATATGCAGCCTATATACATCATGTGCACTTACAGTAACTCTATACAGTTTATTACATTGGTAAGTGATAATGTTTAATTATTAAAATAAAAATCACAAATGTTACAATATGCTATAAATAGCATGAAATTACATAACTAACATTAAGGGACATCTTGGAATATCACGAAGAAAGCCATCTCTGTTAAACACTATGATTAGACTTTAAAATGTGTATTTTACAATACACTATTCATAAAATATGTAGTATGGGAAAAAACGTTACCTGCATTTGACGAAGCGGTCCTGCTAATTGCTCTGTTAATTTGGGCATCTCACTAGACTATAAAAAAAAAAAGGAAGATTAGATGTAAAGACCTAAGTTTAAAATGTCATATATACTTCAACAAAACAAAGCTTTTATTATATCCATTAATATCAAATTATAAGACCTTAGACATAAGCATTTAGTTTCTAAACAACTCTCAGTTATGTACATAAAAAAGCCACTCCTCTCATTCTAAATTACATTCTATTACATTTCAGAGGAAAATATTACACTGCTACATCTGCAAAGTATGCTAAACTAGCTATTTTCTATGACCATAAATGGAACTGAGGGAGAGCAAATACTGTAAACATGCACAGTAGTTTAGTTACATAAAAATTATCATAATCTGCTTTATCATAGTTTGATTTTCACAGTTTTGGTTTCTGAGTAACTCTAAATCTGTGGAAACTGAAAACCAGGGAAAAAGAACATTAAAAACATGCCCTCAATTTTTATTTTACCCAGACATTTCTAGTTCTTAAAGTGTAAGATAGTTAAAATTTTAATCTGAGTCTGTGTTATTCATATCGCCTTCCCACTAGTGAAAAGTCTGTCAATTTCTCAACTAGAATAATAGGAGTCCAGGTCTATTACTAACTAGCCAAATAAACTTGGAAAAGCTTGTGTGTTGGTTTCTTTTCCTGTTGAAGAGAACTAAAAAAGGTCAGATCCTAAAACCCTATAGGCTTGTGATTAGAACAAAGACATTCTCTGTGAACAAATTCTGACAAAGATAGACTTACTATACAAAAACAAAATTATTACAAGAGTGGTATGTAAGCATTTGTGGGACAGGAATTTAAAATAATGATACATGTAAGTAAATTTTTAAAAAGCAATTTATAGGTTAGTTGCAATAGATATGCCTTAATTTCAAGTATCAGTATTTACACAGGACCTGGTTTTGATTTGCATCATATATATAGTATATGTAATATACTATATTAATATATTAATATTAAGCATATTAATATATATTATTAATAATTATATTATTATATATCATTATATAGTATTATTAATATAATATATTAATATTAAGTATATTAATATATATAGTATGTTAAGTAATAATGAACCAAGTTTAATATTATTTGTTAGAATAAAAAAACATGATGAAAAAACAAAATGGCCAGAATGAACTCAACATCTCAGCTTAACAGTGAAAAGAACGCAAGACTGCTAAATGTCTTTGATATTGTGTCCATACATGGTCAAAAGTTACCAACTGCTTACGCTCTGCTGGTCACTATTGGTCCTGATAAGTAAACTAAGTATGACTTTTCCAATGCTTAGGTTTTGCCTAATTTTATATTCATTCATCTTTTTTCTTTTAGGACTGTTTTACTAGGCCAAACCTTCAAACAACAGATTGAGTTACAGAAAAATTTCAAATTTAGAATCTGATTAACAATGATTACCAAAAAATAAAATCCTAATTCACTCTCCTTTCTGATAATATACATTTAATTATGTAACTCCCTTACTCTATTTCTTTTAAAGTTTTACTGATTTCTAACTAATATTACTCATATTACATAAGTATGAAGTAACATTTTTATAATTAAAAATATCCATAGTATTAAAATTAAACTATAGGATATACAAATTATTAAATAAGATGTGCTAAATTTACTAACTCACATTCTCTTGAAACACAAAGCAGCTTAGTAGTGCCGTTGCCTGTTCTGCAGACAGGTCATTGAAAAGGCCATTAAACATCATCTCAGTTAGAAGGAGCTCATCAGCACTGCACCACCACAAAAAAAAATAATGTATTTCAAATGTCAGAATATAAAAACACACATATGTACACACTCATCCTTAAAATACAGTTTTTAACAAAATATATTATTTGACCATAAGGAGCAACAAAGATAACATACAAATAATAAATTTAAAATTGGTATTTAATATAAAGATCCCATTCTAGAAAATGCACATATTCATTGAAATAAAGAACCATTACTTAACTCTTCAGCACAATAGGAAAAAGTCATTATCCTCAATTTTTATCTGAGTTCAAGCACCCTTTCAATTGTTTTTAAACTTATTTTATAAATAATTTCTAAAATAAATGAATAAAAACAACTTTATTAGAAATCTTAATTAGAATGTACCCATAGCAGACACAAATTTTTTCTGTGTTGAGAATGTATATAAATAAGATGGGCAATGCACTTTGAAAGCAACAAACTTCTGCACATCAATTATCCACAAATCTGGACAATATCCATGTAGTAAATATTCCATATCTCAAATACATGTCTTCTTCTAGCCCTTGCATTGTCAAAATATACTGACTCCAGATCTTTTTTTTTTTTAAAGATTTATTTTTATTGTTTTTGACAGAGAGAGAGACAGAGAGAGAGGGGAGGGCCCAGAACAGTCTCCATAGTTGCACATCACTGGTTTTTCCACATAGTTTCACTCCACAGGTGGGCGGGGCTGCACAGGGTAATAACTGGGCCGGGGTCTCGCCCCAGTGAGAACTAAACTGGGGGCACTCCCCAGTTCAGCATATGGATCCACTCGGGCCGGGGCCGGGATTCAATCCTCGGTTCCCGGGGTTGCAAAGTGAGTGCTCAACCCACTGAGCCATCCCGGCTTCCCGTGACTCCAGATTTTAAAACCATCTCTTTCAAGTTCTAGCTTATCATTGCTTTAGGTTCCTCTTTTGTATCATCAAAATATATTTTTAAAAACTTTGAGAAGTCATAATTCCTTTGAAGAAAGCCCTTTTTTACTTTTTTGTTCCATAATTGTACATTTTCTTTCAGATTCAAATTACAAAAGTTAGACTGATCAATCCAACAAAATTTTCATGACCTGTTTCTTATCAATTCCTTATATATATACAATTGTCTTCAGTATCTGACCACTTAAGAACCATATCAAGAAAAATCAAGTGTACAAATCATAAAATACGAAAGACTATTGTCACAAATTCTTATAACAAATGGGATGGTTCAAATTTCTTATCATGAAACATTACATAACTAAGTCCTTCCTGTTCAAAAGAAGAGAGTTAAGAATCTTCTAATTTTTTTTGTCCTTAGAAATATATTTACCTACTTACTGATTCTTGAGTTTGAGGGTCTGAGATTTTGCTTGTATCATTAAGTTCACCATCACCACTTTGTCTAGGGTGCTTTTTGTCTCTGTGTTAATCTTCTGATTTGTATAATAATTGCAAAGTATCTTTCTTGGTTATTTTTCTCCTTGTCATTATGGGTGGAAAATGAAAAATTCTAAATTCTCAGTTGTGTCAATAGAAGCTTAAAGACTATAATCAAGACTATAAGATACCTTACATTTATTAAAGGGTTTAATGGCCCATTCAGTAATTGTAAGACTGTTACTCCCTCTATTAAAAAAAAAAAAGCAAACTGTTTGTTTTCTGGAAGACTTTTAAAAAAGAATAAAGACACGAACTAGCAATCTTTAGAAACAGTTTACCTATTCAAAAACAAAGTTAAAAACTAAATTTGGGTTCCTAACAGTAAACTGAGAGTTCAAACAAAAGAGGACAATACAAATTAGACAAGATTATTTAAAGCAACTAAAGTCTAATGTGTGAGGCAGGCAAGAAACAATCACAGGTCAGTGATGAAACAAAGGTCTATACAGGCAATTATATTAAATATGCTGAGGAGCCTTAAATCATATTAGAGAAATTCATAACAAGTTTCAGAAGATCTTGGAAAAAGATATGCAAGAATTAGCAGGAGGTGGCGTGGGAGTGAGAGAAAGGTCATGCTAAGGGAAAAATATCAATGTGTGGGATGTGGCAATAAACAGGCTAAAGAAGAAAAGGCAAGAACACACTAAACTATGAAATTTATTCTAAAAGCTCAAATCACCAAGAGACTTTTACCAAAAGAATGACATGAAAGAATGCTGTGGATAGAATACTCTGGAAATAGTCAAAAGGGCATGGAGGATAAACCACTCAGGAAGATATGAGGAGAGAGAGAGAGAGAAGGGAAAGGAGTCTAGGATGACTCCCAAGTTTTTGTCTTTAGTGGCTGGGTTTTATTCAGAAAAACAGAGAGTAGAGTAAGAAGCAAATTTTGGGGAAAAGGTAACATACTTTGACATATGATACTGTTATCCCTAGCTCTCTAAATATTTTCTTTTAGAATAAAATCAATACCATTTTTCTAAGACTAAATCCAGCTGAAGATATTCAAGAGGAATTAAATTCTATATTAATACTACACATGTAGTATCACAAAAATTTCCAATAATATTAATTTTGGCACGAGTAGACCAATATTGTCGTGCAGATTTAATACTGGGTAAATTATTAACCTTATGGTGCCTGGGTTTCTTAATTACAAAGTAGGAAAGCTGAACTTTATCATAGGTTGAAGGAAAACTAGAAGCTTGTGGGGCAAATCTAATTTGAATAAACGTTTTGTCTCACACAGTGACTAAAAAAGTGATTCTGAATTAGTTTGTGAACATTTAAAAATCAAGATTCCACCTAAAATTCTGGATTGTTGGTTTTTCTAATTGGAAAATTTGTTATATTATTCTTCAACAAGTAATTGGAGTTGGGTATTCGCTGCCCCCTTTTGGTGGCCAAGAGTTATCCTGTTCATCAAAGTCTGCCTGGCCCCTGCAGACAGCTGAGTTCATACATCTGAATTAATGATTAGTAAGAATATAAACAAGTCTTCACCAGAAATGTCTGAAACTATATAAAAGGTCTATAATTCTCTGACCTCATCCATTTAGGACCACGATATGTATATAAACATTTCGGGCCATGATATATATATATAAAGTGTTTTTAAAAATATGTCTTTTATAGACTCACTGAGAATAATGGTCATGAGTATGGACAAAACAAGATATAGCTTCAGAATGATGACAATCACGTTGGGACCATGAGTCAGAAATATCCAATGGGCTCTTCCTGATTTTCTGATCCACATAAATCACCAGAGAGAATGAAATGACTGTTGTTTCAAGTCACTGAGTTTTAAGATCATTTGTAATGTGACAAAAGATTACCAAAACAGGTAATAGCTTATCCAATCTTAAGCTGTGGCCTATAATATGCTATATGCTAATACTGTATTGTAGCTCAAGACTATTAAAATCTCTTATTCATATAATAGAATAATAATGATTATTAGACTGAAGTTTCAAGGTTAAAAAATGTTCATATTTTTAAAGATAATTATATATAAACTAAGACTGCAATTATATAAAATCCCACATGTATTAAAATAAAAAGGAAATGCATTAAAGTGCTAATGGTGTTAATAGGATCCAAGAGATTTTTTTTTATTTTTCATTTTCATTTTCTAATTTCTCAATTTCATGGTCAAAACCTGCACTTAATATGAAAAGTACTGTACATATTTTGTAAATTTTTTTTTTAATTATTTTTTGACAGAGAGAGAGAGACAGAAAGAGAAAGAGACAGAGAGAAGTGGGAGAGCCCAGAGCAGTCTCCATAGTTGACAGCATTAATTTTCCATATAGTTTCACTCCACAGATGGGCGCATGGCTGCACAGGGCAAGAACTGAGCCGGGAGCCTCCCGCATAGGCCCTGGCAAGAAATGAACTGGGGGGAGCCAGGATGGCTCAGTGGGTTAAGCGCTCACTTTGCAGCGCTGGGGACCAAGGATCGAATCCCGGCCACGGCCCGTGTGGGCCCATATGCTGAACTGGGGAGTTCCCCAATTCAGTTCTCTCTCTGTCTCTGTATCTCTCTCTCTCGCTCTCGCTCTCTGTCAAAAACAATAAAATAAATAAATCTTTAAAAAAAAAAAAAGAAAAGAAAAAAGAAATGAACTGGGGGCACACCCCAGTTCAGCAAATGGGTCCACATGGGCCGGGGCTGGGATTTGATCCTCGGTCCCCGGGGCTGCAAAGTGAGCGCTTAACCCACTAAGCCATCCCAGCTTCCCCTGTAATTTTAATATACCTCTTTTTTCCCCAAAGATTAAGAACCCTCATTTAAAAGAGTATCCCATTTTGTAATCAGTTTCCTAGAACTACCAGGTTTTACCTGCTTATCTCACAAGCGACTCGTCCTTTCATCTCTATGACATCAGAAGAGGTAGCAAATCCCAATCTCCTTAAAACACGTTTTCGACACTTGAGCTCATCCATTTGTAGGACTGTTCTTGCTTTCTTCAGTTCTCGCTTTGCAGATTTAATATCTATTGCGATCTGAAACATACAAAAGTATAAAGGCAGTTCAATAATAAACTGAAAAAGGTAAAGTGAACTCATAAAATGAAACAAAAAACATTTATAAGAACACCTTACAACATACTTCTCTGTCAAAACTTTAATGGGGGGAGGAGAAACAGAGGAGTTTCTTAAGATACTTTCACAGGATATTACACAAAAAGAATAATATGTATCTTAAGTTATTAAATACAAGCAAAAATGTCACATATATGAAAAATATAAAACGTCCATTTGAAAAATTTGAGGCAAAGCAGGGATTTAGGAATTGTTAAAAACTTAAGAAGTTAGGGAACAGAGCATGGCTCTTGCTTAAAATGAGTTGGATAGCCATCAACTAGATGAAGTAACCACCAGGAGGTAGAAAGCCAGTGGTGAATTAAGATAGGCTTTTCCAATACAGGATTCATTTGACAATCATGTTCCTAAAGTGGCAATGCCATTCCATCAGCTTCAGCTTTTTACCCCATGGGATTTAGAGGGTAGCTTAGGGAACAGGGAAAGAAAGAATAAGGGTATATAAATCCCACCACTTGACTAACTATATTTTCTCCATGATGCCCTTAAGTGTTCCTTCTCTGTGTCCTCAAATTGTATCACAAATCTGCTTAAGTTGGAAATGACTTTAGCAAAGAGAATACACAGAGATAAAAGCTTCAAAGAAAAATGTATTTTGAGGCCATTCATTAAAGTAGATGAGTTTTGAAATTCAGTTAATCAGTAAATATTACATTTTTTCAACTGTGACAAGAATATGAAAGTACAAGAGCAGAAAAACACTGGGATTCTGAAGTGGAAACTTCAAGTTCAGAAAAACACTAACAGAAAGTAAAATTTAGGGATTGAGAAATTGAAATTCAAAGACTCTGGAATTTTGCAGACGATTACTAAGCTTCAATTGAGGAATAAAAATTATAGAAGCAATGATGGTGGTCAGCAACATATTTATTAATAGCTAACTATATACCCGATGTACAGTGTTTTATATTATTTAATTCTAAAAGCAATCATATATGGTAAGTAATATTAAATCTGAATTTTACAAAGATGAAAAACTAAAGCAGAGCGAGATACTAAGTAAACAGATCAAGATCACAGAGCTAGTGAGTGATAAAGATGAGGTTCAAATCCAGGCTATCAGATTCTAGAATCCAAGCACTTAGCAATTATCTGTATTGCTATGAACAGGTGTGTTGTCTTAAAGCTCTCAGGATAAGAAGCAACACTTTCAATGCTAGACAAATCTATACTACCCAGCATGATTTACCAAGTCCGTCACAAAATAATTTTTCTCTAAAGTTTAAGAATAAGAATGTTCAGGTAAACAGAGTAGAAGACTGTACTAATTACTCAGATGCATATAAAGCTTGCTAGTTAGAAAAGAAGCCACTATTTAAGATTTATTTTCTCAATTTTTATTGAAATGTATTTAAGATAGAGTTAAATAAAAATATTAAAATTAATTTCACCTGTTTTCACTTTTTAATGAAACTACTGAAGAATTTTAAATAACATATGTGGTTCACATATATTTCTATTGGATGATGCTATTCTAGATCTTTTTCTACATATTTTGAAAGAACACAGACATCCATATCTATAAATGCATGAATACATAAGCACAGGGGCTTTCCCTTCACAAAAGTGAGATTAGTTTTCTTCTCCACTGAATACATACATTAGGACTTTTCTAAAGACTATATATAAATCTACTTCATTCTTTTTAACGGCCATGCTGATTTCCACTGTATAGATATGCATCATTCATACATCAGATTCTCTACAAATTAAACACTAAGGTTTATTTATATTCATTTGTTTCTTCAAAAATTCTATTATACAAGAACATGCCTGTACTGTCTCACTTTACAGTCTCAATTCCTACAGGTGGGAAAACTGATGTAGAGGGTGTGAACACTTAAAATGTTGACAGCTGAGTGGTTGGATTTTGAAGGCTTCTTAGGCAGGGCTAAGGATGTGGAATACTTCCTGAACTCACTAGAAGGCCATCAAGAGACTTATTTTTTCCCCTAAAGTGTTAATTCTCTGTAGTTCTCTTTCATTAAAAATTCAGTATGAGCACATTACAGACAACTGTGGGGAGGGATCCCTACTATAATCTCATTGCCCAAAAATAACCACTTAAGGTTTCCCTTTTAGTCTTTTGAGGGTGTTTTTATTTTTGCTATATTGTAATCACAGTTCACACCAATTTTAGATCCTACTTTTTCATTTATTGCTCTTGCATAAGCATTTTTCCCAGTATTAAGAGTCTTCACAGAAAGCTTTGCCAGTCCCTCAGCCAGACATTAGGACCTTTTTCAATTACATTTGTGTAGCATAGATAATGGCTCTCTGTGTGGCTTCAAACCATCTTCTCCATGGATGCTTTCCAATCACTATTCAGCCAAGCTCAATGTCTGTGTTCTCATGTTGTGGAACTGTTCACAGTGACTCTCTGGTAGCTATATAATGTAGGGAATAACAACTAGAAGCAGGGAGGCAGCTGCTGCAAGGGTCCTGGTGTGAAATAATCAAGCCACAATCATAAGTGAGTATACCTATAGAAGTTACTAAAGCTTTTTGTGTCTCGATTATCCTCATCTTGAGAAGTGCCTTCACAGTGGGCCAGAGCATAGAGAATTTGTTCACTGGGAACAGAGCTGCTGTGACCCAGGTGGCACAGAGCCACATTGGGCTTTTTTTATTTTTTAAGATTTTAATGTTTTTGACAGAGAGACAGAGACAGAGAGAAGGGAGAGGGCCCAGAGTAGTCTCCATAGTTGTACATCATCAGTTTTGGACATGGTTTTGTTCCACACAGGTGGGTAAGGGGCTGTGCAGGGTGGGAACCGGGCCAGGGGGCATCCCAAATGGGAAGTTCACCCCAGAGAGAACCAAACTGGAGGCCTCCCACATGGGAAACACACCCCAGTTCAGCATATGGGTCCGCACGGGCCAGGGCTGGGACTTGATCCTCAGACCCTAGAGTTGCAAAGCGAGCGCTTAACATGCTGAGCCATACCAGCTTCCCTACATTGTTAAGTTCACAAAAAGCTAGAACGAACAGTAAAACATGAACTAAACATATGATCTATAAAGCCAAGAAATTTCTACTCATTTATTTATTCAATAAATAACTAGGTATCTACTTTATAAAGACAGATGATTACAGGAGATATGGGAGAGTACAAATAAGCTAAAATGAAAACCTGACCCTAAGAAGTTTAAAATCCAGTTTGTGAGACAGGAAGACAAATGAGATAAAAGTAGCATGTGATAAAAGTTGAAAAAGCATAATATAATAGCAAGGAGTTATATGCTTCAAGGAGGAAGTGACATTTGTATAGTACAAAAGATTCTTTTTGAAGTAGATAGTGAAAAGGAACGTGTTCACTTCAAAATGCTTTTTCTACATTCGTTCTTCAGAATGGCTACAAGAATGTTTTTTCTGGTTACAGATTCCAGCTAATTACCCTAAAAAGCTGAATTATTGCAACTTCCTATCACTAGGACAGTTATAACAAAAAAACACCGTTGATGAACACATGGAGAAATTAAAACTCCCATAAATTGCAGGTGAGAATGTAAAGCAGTGAAGCCACTTTGGAAAACAGCTTGGCACTATCTCAAAAACTTAATGACTCAGCAATTCCACCCAAGAGAAATGAAAACATATATCCACACAAAAACTTGGATACAAATGTTCATAGCATTTTTTGTAAGAGCCAAATGTGGAAAACCCTCAAATATCCATCAAATGATAAATGGGTTAAACAAAATGTGGTATACCATCCAAAGAAATATTTTTCAGCCATAAAATGAGTAAAGTACTAAGTACTAATTCATGCAATGACATGAACCTTGACATTGCTAAGTACCGGTAGAACAAGGCCGATACAAAAGGCCACATATTGTATGATTTTCTTTATGTCTCCAGAACAAATTCATAGAGGCAGGAAGTAGATTTGTAGTTGCCAGAGCAGGGGAATTAGGGAGTGACTGCAAATTGGTATGAAGTTTCTTTTTGGGGTAATAAAAATATTCTGCAGTTAGGTAGTGATTATGGTTACAGGTAGCTGTGAGTATACTAAAAACCACTAAATTGTACACTTTAAAAGGGTGAACATCATGCTATGTAAATTATATCTCATAAAAAAATACTATTAAAAAATACCATCAAATAACAAACTATAGTAAAATGATCTTCATCTTGTCTTGCTAAGAGGTGACAGTTTACTTAAAAGATAGCTAGTTTCCTATTTTAGCTGATGGAACCAATAGAACAACAAAATGAAAAATATATACTCGTTTACTTAGTGAAGTACATAGAAGTCCATAATAAAAAATAAGTTTCTCCCATACCTGTGCTTTTTTTTCACAAAGCGTATACACAGTTTCCAAATTTGGATCATTGTGAAGTGGATGAGAATACATTCGATGCTCAAAAGCTTCTACTTTCTGGATGACTTTTTTCAGCCCCTGATCATGAATACCCATATCATCAATAGGATCTAATAAGGGAACACCATCAGAAAAACGTTTCTGAACTTCCTGAAACAAAATACTTAAAATTAATTTTTCATTTTACAGGCAATATTATTCTAAATCAATTATTTTCTATTGTTTTTCCTATGCACAGACATAAAAAGACTGCTCTCTATATATAATTTTGTCTTTCCACTTAAATTCTAGTGTATTTTTCCACTGCATTTGTTTCTAAAAACTCTTTTTGGGGAAGCCAGCATGGCTCAGTGGGTTAGGCGCTCACTTTGCAGCCCTGGGGACTGAGGATCAAATCCTGGCCCCGGCCCGTGTGGACCCATATGCTGAATGGGGGAGTGCCCCCAGTTCAGTTCTCACCGGGGCAAGACCCTGGCCCAGCTCCTGCCTTGTGCAGCCCCGCCCACCTGTGGAATGAAACTATGAGGAAAAACGAATGATGTGCAACTATGGAGACTGTTCTGGGCCCTCCTTCTTCTCACTGTCTCTGACTGTATCTCTCTCTGTCTCTGTCAAAAATAATAAATCTTTAAAAAAAAAAACAAAACTCTTTTTGAATCACTATGATTTACTGATATATAGATGTACTATATTATAGTTTACTAAAAACTGTAATATTTGTTTTTTGTTTTGTTTTTTTAAGATTTTATTGCTTTTGACAGAGACAGAGAAGGGGGAGGGCCCAGAGCAGTCTCCATAGTTGTGCGTCATCAGTTTTCAACATGGTTTCATTCCACACAGGGTGGGAGGGGCCACACAAAATGGGAACTGGGCTGGGGGCCTCCTGCATGAGAGCCATGCCCACTCCAGCCAGGAGCCAACAGGTAGGGAAGTGCGGGGCGAGAACCGAACTGGGGGCCTCCTGCATGGGAGGCACAGCCCAGTTCAGCACATGGGTCTGCAAAGGCCGGGCCAGCATTCAACCCTCAGTCCCTGGGGCTGCAAAGTGAGTGATTAACCCACTGAGCCATCTCAGCTTTCCCAAAATTGTAGTATTTACAGTTCAGTAGTTTTGGACGTGGCACAACTCATTGATAAAACCACTATCATATATTTGAGTTGTTAAAACTTGTTATCATAAATCATTCCATTTTTTTTTCCTCCCCTTTCTTTTCCCCTCCCCCTCCCCCTCCCCACCAAATCATTCCATATTAACGTTAATTTTTATTTATTTCCTTGGAGCCAATTCCTAAAAGGGCACAACTAAGTCAAAAAGATGGAAACTTTTTAAAGGGTCCAGATCCCTATTGCTAATTTTTTAAAAACATGATTTAACTGTTAAATATAATGAGCAGGTAAGTCCAGAGAAGGGATGGTTCACATTAGGTTAGCATCCCCCTGGTAGACAGAAATTTCAGGGGTTTGGGTAACCAGCTTTACAAATAAGATAGAATTTGGCCAGTCAGAATTATAATAGATAGGTGATAATTAGATAGACAAACAGGGAGATAGAAAATTTTTAAAAGGTTACCCACATAATTTTGTAAAACTGTCAAGAGATGTATTTATTTCAGGAAGTCCACCAATGTACCTCAGCTTAAAATTTCCTACTCTACACTGAAAGCATCCTGGTTATTTACCTTTGTTTTCTCAGATTCTTGTTTGGAACCTTCAATGCACAGTAAATGCTAATTCAAATGTTTATTAACTAAATAAAGTTAACTTTTTTCCTACTGGAAAACACAATTTTCTAGAAAAATCAAATTTTTTTACTGAAAAAAGAACTATTTCATCCATTTATTAACTATTCTAAAAATGGTTAAAAGTCCTGGCACATGATGCTATATATAAAACTTTTAATACAGTCTGCAGTTACTTTCATTCATAACAAATAAAACAAAACATAATTAGCATATAATAGTGGACATGTTTTTGTGAGCCCTCCTTTAGTAACTCACTTCGCTGGTAGATTCAATGAGAAGGCAACCTATAAGATCTGCTGTCACTACTTTTATGAGAAAGAAGTGCCACTATTGGTAGTATTTATAGTTTTTCTGAAAGAAAAAAATATATTTAAAAGCATTTCAGCTGCCCCATTATAAATCCTATTTATATGCACATAAAATTTATATTTAATTTGTAAAATTAGCACAAATACCTGTATTGATTTTAATACACTCTGTCTATTGTCCATAGGTCGAAGGTCTTTAGGAATATAAAGCCTAACACTGCTGATAGCAGACAGGAGATGTACCAAAACTGGAACAACCTACCAAAAAAAAGTTATGATATTACAATTAAAATTGCACATTTTCAAATTGTACCATTTCCTAACTATAGTTTGAATCCTTAAAAGAAAGCTGCATTTACAATATGTGACAGGTATAATAAGTAGAAAATAATCATTATGAGAGCTTTTATCTTAGTAGAGACTGTATGTTAAAAGTAAGAACTAATCCAAACCTCTTAAGTAGGAGGCAAATAAATGGTACATAAAAATAAGTGAGCCCATTAATACAGAATACATATTTTATTCATTTCTGCATCCTCAGCATTTGGCACTTTTGAATACGGTACCTAAAAGTACTATTAGCACTACAAAAGAAGAAAAGACTCCTCTTTAGGTTTAGATAGCCAAGTAAGGATCAGAAAAGCTCTGAAAGGGCTGGAATGAAGAAGAGATGAAAAAAGTATTCCAAGCAGAGAAAATAGTATATACTGTTTAGACGTACCCTTCCCTGGGTGATAGGTGATAGAATAAGATCACCTATTCAAACTTACTTCCATGCTTTATAGTCTGAGAGGAATACCCTTCCCTCACCATCAAATATCCCATTTTGCTTCCTTTAAATATACAAGGCTTCTATAAAGGGGAGGTTAACATTTTTATAGGTCCAAATTCATAAGCATATTGGCCTACTATGGCTACCTTTAGAATGATTACCACTGAAAAAACAGTGGTCACTGGCTTGCTAATAATAAATATATTCAATGTTTTAATGAACAAAATAGTAGAGTGCTTGAGTGCTGGTTCTACTGTCAAGAGTGACTGGGTTTGAATTCAGTTTTAAGCTAGTTGTGTGACCCTGAGCAAGTCACCTAACTTCTTTACACATTAGTTTCTCCATTTTAGTAACAGGAATAAACTTATATCCCATTAAACTGTTAATGAGAATTCAATGCAACTACACGTTAAGTAATTTTAAATTGTTTCTAAACACCTTTAAAGATGTTAGTTATTGTAAATATAAATGTCAACAAATCTGCATATACCAATGATAAAATAGTGGAGATCATACTCAAATGTTAGTGGTATATTTGTTAAGTGTTATTAAGTAAGATAGATGGAGAATGTAAAAATAGAGAAAAGTCTGAAGTGTTTAAAGGGGCCAGCTACAATTTAAAAAAAATTACTGAATAAAAACAATACAATAAACTGTCCATTGTATTTTCTCAATGATTTTTTCAACTAGATTTTTCCAAACTGTTAATAGTTTGCCATATGCCTTTTCCCTCTTTAGATACGAGTTTAGGAGTATTTTTCTTTCTTCCTGTCTTTTTCCTCCTCCTCTTTTAACCATTTGAGATTAATTTGCAGAGAACTTTCACCGTTATACCTTCCTGGTGGTTACCTATTGCACCACAGTTCAGCATATAAGGTTGCAGGGACCAGGGAAATGAATCCTTGACCTGGAGACTGAGAGGCAAGCGCTCAACCAGTGAGCTATCCTAGCATTCCCTTCTTACTGTTTCTTTTATAAAGCCTTCCTTACCAGTTACCTGTCACATGCACACCCTCTACCCTCAGTTAAGAGAATTTATCTTTGATGTTCACCTAGCTCCTTGAACACAAAATGCTACCCCCCATTAAGCTGTAAGCCCCTTTTGAAGTCAGAGACTATACATATAATTCATGCTAACACATCCCCCCTTAATTTCCTAGCAAAGTACACTAAAACAAACTCAATAAAAAGTGTTATAATAGGATTGCTATATGTCAACTACATCTCAATTAAGAAAAAACATTATAGGAACAGAAAAAAGACATTCAGTTTGCCCAGGGTCCATTAAAGACATCTCTATGAAGGCTGTCTATTAAACTGGACCAAGTTATAATTAAGTACAGTGGTCCTCAAAAATGTCATTTCATTCAACATCATTTCATTATAACAATGATGAAGTGCTGTAGGCATTTAACTCTTATTTGTATCAGTTAACATATGGTTTTGTTAGGAGATTTCACTTAAAGTCACAGATCAACAACATTAAGTGAGGTCTTACTATACTGCAAAGCTTCTCAGTATCTTTTAAGTCAAACAGGCACAGCTGCTTGACTTAATAGAATTCAGGCCTTGGAGAGAGACAGACAACAGGTTTTACCTAAAATGCTAACTCCAATGAATTAGTCACTAGATCATTTTCTTGGAAAAAGAGTTCAGGGTGAAAGAGTGTCATGACTTATCATCGTCTGCCACGAAAGGAGACTGTTGAGATGTGTACCACATAGTTGCCATTCCAAGTTGCAATAATTTCAAAGGTCCCTTTGGGTAAAATAAATACATGCAAAATTGTGGAAGTTTTATCCTCATTTTTAATCTTTTTATTTATTTATTTATTTATTTTTGACACAGAGAGAGAGAGAGAGAGAGAGAGAGAGAGAACTGAACTGGGGGAGTTCCCCCCAGTTCAGCATATGGGTCCGGACGGGCCGGGGCTGGGATTCGATCCCTGGTCCCCGGCGCTGCCAAGTGAGCACTTAACCCACTGAGCCATCCCGGCTTCCCCTTATCCTCATTTTTAATTAGTCAAGCAGTCAATCAATAAAAAAAACATTAGGGGAAAAAATCATGCAAGTTTTATTGGTGGTAGAATTCTGGAGAACAAATTAGAATACTAAAGAACAGTGACTATGGCTAGGTAATATTCAGAATAATAGTCATACTTTTAAAGATTTATTTTTATTGTTTTTGACAGAGAGAGAGAGAGAGATACAGAGACAGAGAGAAGGGGAGGGACCAGAACAGTCTCCATAGTTGCACAACATTTGGTTTTTCCACAAGGTTTCATTCCACAGGTGGGCGCGGGGCTGCACGGGGCAGAAACTGGGCTGGGGTCTTACCTCAATAAGAACCAAACTGGGGGCACTACTCAGTTCAGCATATGGGTCTGCACAGGCTGGGGCCGGGATTTGATCCTCGGTCCCCGGGGCTGCAAAGTGAGTGCTTAACCCACTGAGCCATTCTAGCTTCCCCTAGTCATACTTTTAAATCACTGTTTTAAAATGTTTAATAATGAACAGTCTTCTTAAGTACTGCCCATGCTGACTCTCATAGTCATGTAATTGATTCAAAGAAGCCTGTGATGCTGCAGTATCAGGTTTTACTTTCTATAAACCAAAGCTTATTGTACAAATATTATTATTATATTTCCTAAAAGACCTAGCCAATATGCTACATACTTAAAGCAACGTTTAACATAACAAAATTCCAGTGTGATAGTATCTTTCAAATAGAAACTTGCAATCTCTACAATATGGTTTTACCTATAATTATTTTAATTATTTTAAAATAAAATAGGAGATGTCAAGAAACATGGGCTCTCGTGTGGCAAACTGAATGTTTTTTATTTAATTAAAAAGCACATAGAAACTTTCATAGGAATGTAATAAACAGAATGGATAAAATGAAACTGCAATAAAATTATTTGATCACAAACATAATAACAAAATATCTTTATAGCCCAGGTACAATCCATCTTCATGTGAAAATTTAAATTATTTAATTCTTTTTATCTTTCACTTTGTCATTATTAATCTTGCCACAATTTGATAAAAGAGCTTACATCTCATTGATCTTTCTACTAATATTTTAGATGACTAACATACCTTAAAATACCTTGAAAACTTCCAATTGAGAAATCATGACAATATGTTCATTCTAATCACATTCAGGAAATCTAATGACTATAAATAATTCAAAAAATATCTGAAATATAAAGATGAAAAATAAAGGCAAACCTGCATCTCTCCTTTCTCCTCAGGTTTGGCTGGCTTTGCAGCCTCAGTAGCTGAATTTTTTAAGCTTTCTTTGCTACAACGCAGAAGTACTTCTACTACATATAAAGGATCCAGTTCACCAGAATTAGGCTAGGGGGAAAAAAAAAAAAAAGTTTATTAATTCTTAAAAACTGGCTCACTAATTTTAAGTTCCATGTGTACAAGGACTATATTTTTAGTATTTAGCATTATGACGAGCACATATGCAGTAAATTATTTAATGAAATGAAGGCTGCTTCTCTTCACCCTTCAACATGCTCCACTGGATGCGAAGAGAGAGAAATCATTTGGTACTTATGAACTTTATTATTACCTTCATTTAGAGAAAGTATGTAATATTGATAATTTCTCCTAATTTCTTTTCTTCAAGTCTCTAATACCTAAACCAAAATTCTAATTTTGTGTCAGAAGCTGATTTTTTCTAATATTTAATTTAAAGAGTAAAGTTATAAAAAAGACTGATGAATTCAGAGAAGAAATGTAAACTGTCATGAAGTTAAAATCTGTTTTTGTTGTTAGGAAAATAACCATACCACCTTAAGGATTAAATTTAAGATTATTTAAAAAATTAATTCCTTATGGCAGAATTCATTACATCTTTTCTTACAGTAATGCTATTTCTACTTTGGTCAAATTCATGTCTGAAAAAACATTTCACTAACCATTTACATTCTACTTTAAGGACAATGGTTTACCTTAACATTTGACTTTTTTGAGAAATTCACCACTACTCCCCAGCCAAAATCATCTCCTTCATTTTTTACCTGAAAAGTAAAGCACATAAACAAGAACATTTATGTCTAAAAGTCAACTTTAGACTTCCATTCCCCTATTACAAGCTTATAAAACTGACTTTTCCTAATAAAGTGTTTTCTGAAAGATCACTGTTAAAACTTATGGAAAAACATATTAATTCTACAGAAAAATAAATAAATAAATAAAACAAAAACCTCTGCCAAATTTTGTAGACTTCTAGAACAGCGATACAGGAATCTTTTAAATGGCAAGCAAATGCTAAAAATGATACGGTGTATTTTGTTCTGAGAACATATGAAGTCTTTCATAAATTTTATGGGTAATGAATTCATTCTAGACTTAAAATGCCTTATTTTAAAATAAAGCTGCCTTTACTTTTAGATTTTATAACTGGAAATATTTTATGTTAATTCCAAAACCTTCTACTTCAATTTATATCCCCCAAATGAAAATCAGAGATTAAAAGACCTTCCTCACACGATCCCCACTTAATGATTGCCATGAGAAACCAGTAAAACAATATAGTTACTATAGATCAACCATAGTAGCAAGAAGCATTTTACCAAAACAAAAAAACAAAAACAAAAAGCACCCAGAATCTTTATCCAAAAAATAGTAAACATTAAAATATCACAATACTTACTAAAGAATAATAACATACCTTCACCAAACGACCTGGTTGTAGAAATGGTAAGCAATATTTTGGTTTGTGAATATATTCTTCAATTTCTTTACCCAATTTGGCGAGCTGTTGTCTAATCTTATAATAGATGACTACACTTTCTTCATTTGGTATTACTATTTTATTATACTGTTCTTCTGAGTTCTTTACCTCTGTAAATAAAATATATGTACAATATCAAAAAATTATGCACCTTATGTAAACACTGAAGATACCACATTTTTTTTGTGTATAAGATGCCCCCATGTGTAAGACAACCCCTACTTTTCTAACCCAACATTAAGAAATCAATATTCGGGTTACTTCCATGTGGAAGATGATCTCTAATTTTTGATCTAACATTTTTAGACAAAAGTATCATCTTATACACAAAAAAAATATGGCACATGTATTTCCCACTATTACCTTAGGAAGCAAAGTCAGTTTGCATAGATTAAAAAATCTGAGGAAAAGCTATAATACATAAAGCATGTTTAGTTTCTCCTTTCTCCATAAGGTTCACCTTCTCTATTTCTTCCCACAGATTCCCAACTCATTAATTGTGAATCCTCAAATTGAGTCTCAGTGGCAGTGGTTATATCTGGTAAGTCAATTCTCTCCTATGGATAGCAGGAGGGGGGTTATCTTTGGGAATTCTAGACTTACACCATTCAACACAGCACTGTCCTATAAAACTTTATGACATAAAGTTTTGACAAGCAGGGGTCTCCAAAACTTTTCAGCCCGCGGGCCACATTAAGTATCAAACAGCAGTTTGGGGGCCGACTACACACTCGAGGTCCAAATAAAAAAAATCAAAACATAGATGTTGTTTTTAATTATTTATTTAATATTGTTTTATTCAGATAAAAAGGTCTCCACGGGCCGGATGAGAGGGTCTCGTGGGATGCATCGGGCCCGCAGGCCGTAGTTTGGAGACCCCTGCTTTATGTGATGGTAGAAGTATTCTATGTCAGCTCTTTCCAGTATAATAGCCAGTAGACTCTAGCCATATGTGGTTAAATTTAAATTAATTAAAATTAGTATTTAATTCCTCAATTGCACTAGCATTCAAATGCTGAATGCCACATGTGGCTACTGACTTCCGTACTTGAAAAGCACACAGATCATTTCCACTACTGCAGAAAGTTTTACTGGACAGCACTGTTTTGGACTGAAGTAATGTGCCACTAATTCTCAGCGAAGAATTCAGTTTGCTAATGTCATTAGGCTTTGATCACCATTGAGACTAGATCTCTAAAACTGAGAGGCAATTCAATCATGGTTCTCTCTCTACTCAGCAGCCAAAACAGCTAACTGCACTCTTAGTTAATCTAATCATCTATGATACCATTCCCTGCTCCAATTCTTGAATCTAGTGCTGACCTCCCTATTCCTCACACATTCTATTATGCATCCATCCCATTGTGAACAAATACTATTTTTACTTGGGTAAAACATGCATAACATAATATTCACCACTAATGACATCTAGTGCATTCACAATGTATGCAACTATTACCACCATCTAGTTCTAGAACACATTCACTACTGCAAAAAGAAACTACATGCCCATTAAGCAAACACACATTCCCTTCTTTCCCTAGCTTGTGGAAACCGTTTTGTCTGCTGTCTGTATGGATTTGCCTCTTCTAGATATTTCACATATATAAAATCATACACTATTTAGCCCTATGGGTTTGGTTTAATTCACTTAGCATATTATCAAGGTTTATCCATTTTGTCACTTGTATCAGTACTTCATTCCTTTTATGGCTGAATAATATTCCAGTACATGGTACACCATTTTGTTTTTTCACTTACCAGTTGATGGATTTAGATTACTTCTACCTTTTGGCTACTGTGAATAGTGAAATTGTTGGGTTTGATAGTAATTCTATATTTAATTTGCTGAGGAAATGTTAAACTATTTTCCACATGACCACACTATTTTAATTACCTTTAAAAAAATATTCATCCTAATGTGTGAAGTGGCATCTCAGTGTGGCTATAATTTGCATTTCCTTAATAACTAAGGATGTTGAGCATCTTTTCATATGCTTGTTGCCAAACTGCTTATCATCTTTGAGAAATGAGCTATTCAAATCATTTGCCCATTTAAAAATTAGACTCTTCTGTTGTTGATTTCTGAGAGTTCTTAATATATTCTGGATACTAGATCCTCATCAGATGTGATTTGCAGATACGTTCTTCCATTCTGTGGGTTTCCTTTCTACTTTATTGTTAGTGTCTACTATAGTAAAATATTTTTAATTTTGATAAAATCCCATTATTTCCTTTGTTTCCTGTGCTTTTGGTGTCTTATCTAGAAAACAACTGACAAATCCAAGATTATGAAGATTTGCACCTATGTTTTCTTCTGAGAATCTTATAGTTTCAGCTCTTATATTTAGGACTTTCATCCAATTTCAGCTAATTTTTGTATATGGTGTGAGGTAAGGTCTAACTTAATTCTTTTGCATGCAGCAATCCTATTGTCTAAGCAGCATCTGTTGAAAACCAACTGACCATAGGTGCCTGGGTTTATTTCTGGACCCTCAATTCTATTCCATTGATCAAACTACTATATTTAACCTCTGTGCTTCAGTTTTTTTTTAACCTACAAAATAAGGATTATAATACACCACACACCACAAGGCTATATTTAAGAGACTAAGATACCAAAATTATAGAGCTAATTGTATTTGTACATAATAAACACTCAAGGCTATTACCACTGAATTATTACTATTTTTATTATCATCTTTAACCTTCCCACAGACTGCTCCCTCGAACTCTGGTCTTCGCACTCCATTAGGCACAATGCATCATCCTAGTTATTTTTAGATGAACTGCATGACTTCTTACAGGAACTGTATTCCATTCATTAAAAACCAGAAAGCTATTCATAATAGCACATATTATGACAATAAACATTATCAGAAAAAGAAACAATTAAAAATGATAAATGATAAAGACATCTGCTTGGATGTTCAAATATTGCCCCCATCCTCTACTCCAAATCACTTCTGTGCTCAGACCATTTACCTAATCAAGTCTGAGAAACATTTTAAGAAGTCACATGTGTTTTGTATCTAGGACTCTTAACTACAGCTATATACCACTCCAGAGTTTTAGGTGCAGCTTGCTTTTTCTCCAAATTAAGGATAGTATCTCTTTGTTCCTCAAAGAGTAGAGGAACCCCAGTATAAGTGGGTTTCACTGCAGTGCACCACCACAGGAATGCCTCAGTATCTTTAGAAACAGCATGTGAGATCTACCCATAAACTTTTTTTACTTCTTAAGTTGAAACCAGCACATCAAAGGTCTGGTTCTTCTTTTTAAGATTTATTGTTTTTGACAGAGACAGAGAAAAGAGGGAGGGCCCAAAGCAGTCTCCACAGTTGTACTTCATCAGTTTTCAACATGGTTTCATTCCACACAGGTGGGTGGGAGCCCCACTGGGCTGGAACTGGGCTGGGGCCTCCCTCATGAGAGGCATGCTCCTTTGAGCCAGGGGCTGAAGGAGGGGCAAGGGGGTGGCAAGAATTGAACTGGGGCCTCCTGCATGGGAAGCACACCCCAGTTCAGCATATGGGTCTGCATGGGCCGGGGCCGGGACTTGATCCTTTGTCCCCAGGGCTACAAAGCAAGCGCTTAACTCATTGAGCCATCCCAGGAGAAGGGAAGCAATGGTTCTAAAGACATATTAATATCAGATAATATGTAAAACACATAACATACCTGTGAATGATGGCAAAATGGACTGCTAGCTACTCCAAGAACTGAATATATTTAAAGTCTAAATGGCTCTATTTATCTACAGCAATACTACCAATAATTAAAACAAGTACAAAGGGGGACCCCCCAAAAAAACCTGAAATTTATTAAACTTCAGTCACCTTCAAATACTGTTTGATGCAATACACCTAGAGACACTTTTTCCAATGCTCAAAACAGTTTTTGAACTCGTCGATTTTGATGCCTTTTTGTGCTTCTGTCTTTTTTACTTGTTTGTTTGTCTCACCTCTTCTACATCAGCAGAACAATTCCCTTCAAGAACTTTTTTTCATCCAGGGAAGGGGAAATAAAACACAAAAGTCCCTGGGATGAGATAAGGTTGAATAAGGAAGATGGGGCATGGGATCAGGCCATTTTTGGTCAAAAACTGTTGAACACTCAGTAAAGTGTGGACAGGTGCATTGTCATGCTGCACGTTATTCACTGTTCATGTAAATCACCCATCATGAAATGGGCAAACACATTGAAAAAGAGTCTCCAAAAATTTATTCACTGAAGACAAATGCAGCCTCTCACAACGCCTGACACACTGATGCAGATGGGTTCCTAGAATACTCACCTAGCAGGGGAAGCCTGCACTATAAGAGGCCTACCCTCCAGAAGATAATTTCAGGCTTTTTGGGGTTCCCCTTGTACTTACTGAGCATTTAATATAAATTATTTCATATAATTCACATGAATTGGATGACTAGATATTATCCCAATTGCATAAAAGAACAAACTAAGGTTTAATTCAAAAGCCATATCTAACTCCACAGCTCTTGCTATTAACCATGCCATTATCTATTAATGAAATGAAACAAAAAGATCAAAATTAAGCCTGACTTTTCTTTTTCAGTAAAGAAACAATGAAATCCTGGAAGTTTTACTTATGGCTGGAAAATCTATTACGGATTAAATAAATCAAAATGAAATACATCTCTTACATGCCAGCTAAGTTTATTACAAAAAATAAACCATTGTATTTATAATATAAAGATTTTATATACTTCCAAAGACAACAGTTTACATTTTAATTCTGGTATATTTAAGGTGGTGAATGTAATACCAAGTCTCTTGAAAAGGTTCTAGTGGCAGCAACAGGAATTACAACCATACTGATAAGTGAAAACAGGAATACACTGCATTCAAGATGTACTCTGCATTTAAAAGCACAGATAGCACTATATGCTGTTTGGTAACACCACTCAGCCCTGCAAACTGTACTAAAAGTGCTGCAATTCCCTCACCTATAATCTATTTTTCATTTGAAATTTCTACCTATTCTATTAAAATGTCTTACGTTTTTGATATTCAGTTTTTCATTTATTGGTCTCTCCATATCCCTACTACACATACCAGTTTTAATAACTCTGTGTACACTGATTTGGAAGAAGTCTTTTTAACATCTGCGTAACATACACCCTAATCCACGAAATCAATGGGAAGCACCTTGATTTCTTTATCAAATCACCCGGGAAGTGCTGGGTCACCTCCTCTTTTCCTGTATTCAAACTCTTCTTAGGAGTCTATAAAAATCTTTTGGCCATGCCAAAAGAAAGAAAACAGGCAGAATGCCTGTGGACAGGAGTCTGCCACCCTCCCAGAATGCTGGAATTTTGAATAAATGTACTTTATTTCTACCAGTCTTGTCTCTTGATTTTTGGAGATGGCATGCAGCACCTGAACCTGGTAACATTTAGTCTCCTAGATAAATGAGGCTCTATCCTTGTGATTTTTATACTTACTCTCTACTACTCCTGGAATTGCTCTATAATGCTGAAACTGGTAGAAGGATTTTTCCAACATGTACTCAGGATTGATTTCTTCTACACGTAGTAAGTTCAAAACCATGTTGTAAGTCAAGTGGAAAGCACTATTTAATGGATCAGCTGAACCCTAACAGAAAATAAACAAAAAGAAGCCCAAACATGTCAATGTTTTACATTATTCAAATAAATTTATACAAATGCCTTATTAACTTGTTAAAAGTAATTTAACTCTATGTTAAGGAATGATATAGAAATGCATTACGTTCTTTCCTTTAAAATGACCAATACAAAGTAATAAATTAGTTGATCTTTGGGAAAAGGGGGAAAAAAAAACACCAAAACACAAAATCACAAAATAGGACAGTAGTAGTTAAATACACAAAAACTTGTAAACAGATGTTTACAGCAGATTTATTCACCATAGTCAGAGTGGAAACAACACAAATGTCCATCCACTGATACATAGATAAATAAAATGTGATAATCCATACAATAGATTTTTATCCATCAATAAAAAGGAATGAAGTATTGATAGCTGTTACAATATGGGTGAACCTTGAAATCATCATGCTAACTGAAAGAAGCCAGATACAAAAGCTCACATACTATATGATTCCATTTCCAAGAAATGTCCAGAATAAGCAAATTTACAGAGACAGAAAGTATATCAGTGGTTTACCTAGGATTTGGGGGAAGAAAGAACTTAGGAGGAAATGGGGAGTGACTGTTAATGAATACAAGTGTTTTTTGGGGGGGTTGATGAAAATGTTCTAAAACTGTGGTAATGGTGTAATGGTGGCAAAACTGAATATATTAAAAACCATGAAAATGGCTATATTATATACGAATTATATCTCAATAAATCTGTCTTAAAAAGTTAATTTTAAAAATGATTGATGGGGATGCCAGGATGGCTGTTTTCACCAGGGCAAGTTTCCCATGTGGGAGGCCCCTGGTTCAGCTCTCACCCCAGGCATGCTTCCCCCTGTAGGAGGCCCACAGCTTGTGGGGGCGTATCTCCCATGCAGGAGGGCCCCAGCCTGGTTTCCTGCCCTGCGCACGCCCGTGCCCAACTGTGGAGTGAAACTATATTGAAAACTGATGATGTACAACTATGAAGACTGCTCTGGGCCCTCCCCCTTCTCTCTGTCTCTTTGTCAAAAGCAATAAAAATATATCTTAAAAAAAAAAAAGATTTTTTAAGATTTTCTCTTTAAAGAAAATGATTGGGAAATTAGAATCCTTGCTCATTGTAGAAACGTAAAATGGCATAACCACTACGGAAAACAGTATGGAGGTTTCTCAATCCCACTTCTGGGTATTTACCCAAAATAACTGAAATCAAGATATTAAACAGATATTAGAACGCCTATGTTCAGTGCAGTACTATTAACAATATGCAAGACATGGAAACAACCTAAATGTCTATCGATAGATGAATAAAGAAAATACGGTACATATGTAAGAACAGAATACTACTGGTCATTAAAAAAGAAAGAAATTCTGCAATATGCACCATGGATGACCTATGACATTATACTAAGTAAAATAAGCCATCCACAGAAAGACAACTACTGTGTGATTCCACTTATCTGAGGCTTCTAAAATAATCAGTCAAGAAAGCAAAGGCTGAAATGGTGGTTGGCAGAGATTGGGGAGAGACGTAAACAGGAGTCACTAATCAAAAAGCATAGTTTCAGTCAAGCAAGATAAATAAGTTCTAGAGATCTGCAGTACAACATTGCATCTGCGGTCAATAATGACATATTTTACAACCTGAAAATTTGTTGACAATAAATCTTATATTGTGTTCTTTCTACAATAAAAATTTAAAAAAATATATATATATTAAAAATTTATTTTATTGTTTTGAGAGAAGGTGAAAGAGACAGAGAGACAGAGAGAGACAGAGAGACAGAGAGAGAGAGAGAGAGAGAGAGAGAGAGAGAGAGAGAGAGAGAAAGGGGGAAGGGCCCAGAACAGTCTCCATAGGCAAGAACTTTTGACACCATCCTGGCAGTTACCAGTTGCGCTGCAGTTCAGCATGTGGGTTTGCATGGGATGGAGCCAGGATTCTATTCCTGACCTTGTGGTTGCAAGGCAAGCACTCAACCTGTTGAGCTATCCTGGTATCCCAAAAATATTTTTTAATAAAATGAAAGATGATAGAACTTGGAACCAGATGCTATCATTAAAATACTACCTCCTATAATTTAGCAACCTGATTCAATTCTCCCTATATAGAGTACAAGGAAAGAAAATGAGTATTTATTATAGCTGGCACAATTTAAAGAATAAAACTATAAATTTTTAATTTTGTGTCATTTACCTTACATACCGGTAGATGCTTAAAAATAGTTTAAGTGTTAATCTTTAAAACTAAAAAGAAGACAACATACAATCACTATGAATATGTACAGACAAGCTTCATCTGTATTCATATAAAAACATAAAAAACATATACCTTTACTTATTTTTGCTTTGGCATACCAGGATTCCCAGACCCATTATCTCAAATTCTCCATGAAGTTCTGAAGTCTTAAAAAATTGAGTACAGTCTATATCAGAGAGAAACTGACCTTCAAGGGCTGTCCAGAAAAAAATGCAGCCATAAAAGCCTCCATTTTTCATATTACTTGGCTGGATACTTTCTGGACAGCCCTAGGATGTATTCCTAATAAGTTTTGAAGTTTTATTTTATATAGCTAATGAACTAGCAGTTAATTTTTTTATTTTTAATTACTGTTAAGTTTCTATATTAAAAGTTTTCTCTAGGGATTTGTTTAGTAACTTCTTACTACATGGAGGACAAAGAAAGCAACCAGGTCAAATATCCTTGAGAAGCTTTTCAAAACAAAACAAAATTAAAAATCTTAAGACAATCCAAAATACAAATACTAAGCAAGCAAAATGAACAAGCTAATTTGAAATAAAGCTTTAAAATATAAATTTAATATTGAGATATTTATAATCCATCAATAGGCTGAAACAGAATGATTACAGAATTAATTTATTAACGTATCTGGGCTTGCAAAGGCTTCCAAATACTGATATCATGTGCCTTACTTGCTATTCTGATAGGTCAACAAGCTATCTTGCAATAGAGAGAGTAGATATAAAAGTTATCTTAAATTTGGAAGGCAAAATAAACAACTGCGCCCTCTCTGGGGATTTTCACATCCCTTCTGTTACATGAGTTGTTCTTCACCTATTAGAACAGAAAGTAGGGGACAAAAATATCAGCACTTTGACCAGTTACCCTCTTCTACCTTCATAAGCCTAGACAGTTTAGTAATTAACTCATCTACTTAAAAAGGCATCTGAACTGACACAACTAATTTGAAAGTGGCTTCTGAATTACTTTTCTCAAATTCCTGGTAATGGCACAGAATCTAACTCGGTTACCTTAAGTAGTTGTTTTCCAATTGTTGGACTCATCTTTTCATCTACCATAAGAATTACAATTCCTCTATCATCCATTCCCCTCCTTCCAGCACGACCAGACATCTGAATATATTCACCAGAGGAAATCTAAATGAACACAATGAAATACTCAGCATTTAGGAGAAAACATGGTAAAAAACATATTCTTAAAAATTTTTATAATACACAAGCACAAGTTATATATTCAAAAAAAAGGAAACATGATTAAAAACATGAAACTTTAGGAGAGTGTAAATAAAAACACAAAAGTGCTAACTATTTAAGAATAATTAAATTGTAAATCCAAAATTATCAAATAATATATCATAGCTACAGAAAAATATTAGCTAATTCACTGGCATAAAAATGATCTTTGGAGAAGCCAGGATGGCTCAGTGGGTTAAGCGCTCACTTTGCAGCCCCAGGGACTGAGGATCGAATCCCAGCCCCGGCCCATGCAGACCCATATGCTGAACTGGGGAGTGCCCCCAGTTCAGTTCTCACCGGGGTGAAACCCCCAGCCCAGCTCCTGCCCTGTGCAGCCCCGCGCCCACCTGTAGAATAAAACTATGTGGAAAAACCAATGATGTGCAACTATGGAGACTGTTCTGGGCCCTCCCCCTTCTCTCTCTGTCTCTGTATCTCTCTCTCTCTGTTAAAAACAATAAAAATAAATCTTAAAAAAAAATATATATATATATATATATCTTTAAGCTAGATATTCTGCAAACAGCAAAGTCTAAGAAAACAAACAATGACTGAACTCTACTATATACTAATTATGATTTTATCATAATACATTTCCTTATTTTACAAAATGAAATATAAAATTAACATTTTTTTAAAGCCAGAATTCTCTCCTATTTCCTTGGAGTTTGATAGAGTCCATTCATCACTAAGAACCACCTAACAGTAAAACATTGGTAAAGCCCCCATATAACATGTTTTCAGGGTGACAATAAATACTTGAACATCAGGCAAAGTTTTATCTGTAAGATCCAGTTTCCAATTCTCAAAAATTAGCTGAACTACTATGCTACAAGAAGGCGTATTACTTATAGTATCAAAAACAGATCTAACATCCTGGGTATAAGAAAAGCACCGAAACAAACAAACATCCCTGAAAACAACATTTCAAAAAGGCAGTCTGATAAAATTTCAACAGGGTTGAAGGGCATCATTGCATTAGTGTACATTATGATTTTAGATTTCATAATTATGATCTTGAATCATTAAAAGATTGCTTTCTTAAATTCAATGACCCACTATAGTCTGTATCCTTACCGTGGGGTTCATGGAATGCCAAGAGCATGTAAAATCACAAAAGATTTATTTACTTATTTTCTTGTGGCATCAATTTTGTTTGGAGAATTAAGTAATTTTAAACTGACAATGAATTTTTAAATTTACACTATTTTAAAATATATAACATGTAAAAGACTTTTACCTGCTTCATGATTAAAAATCATTTTCTATGTGAATTAAATTTAAAAGTTCAATCTAAAAGTTATACATTACAGAAAAATTTTGAAGGCTATGTAAAAAATTCTAAAGAGAAATGGCACTACCTCACTATACTTAACATTTCTCTTTTGTATGAGATCCAACACATTTTAAAATAAAAAAATTAGGGGAAGCCAGGATGGCTCAGCGGGTTAAGCACTCACTTCGCAGCCCCAGACACCAAGGATCAAATCCCAGCCCCAGCCTGCGTGGACCCATACACTGAATTGGGGTGTGCATCCCATGCAGGAGGCCCCCAATTCGATTCTTGCCCCCACCCTCTTCAGTCCCTGGCTCGAGGGGGCATGCCTCCCATGCGGGAGGCCCCCAGCCAGCTTCCTGTCCTGTGTGGCCTCTGCCCACCTGTGTGGAACAAAACAAGGAAGTCTGATTACGTACAACTATGGAGACTGCTCTGGGCCCTCCCACTTCTCTCTCTCTGCCTCTGTCAAAAATACAATAAAACAAATCTTAAAAAAAAAAATTATTTGCCTTTACAATTCTACCATGAATACTTTTCAATCTTTTGTTGATTAGTAACTACTGTCAGAAACTTCTTTAAGCAGAAAATGATATTTTCAAGGATAAAAAGTTAAGTAAAAGAATAGTTACTACTTAATTTTCTTCAAATTCTACATGACGTGTCTTTGGCTTGCAGGGATACTATAACTACAAATCTCTCTTCCTCCAACTACTTTTCACTCCTGTGATACTCCAATGCCTGCTAGCAAATCTACCATTGTTGCTCAGTTTAAGGACTGCCTTCTCTAAGCATTCCCTGGCCCCTTATATACAAGTAACTTCTTATAGTTTATCCTCCCTATGCTATATCCTTCTCAGAGTCCATTATATAACCTTTTTTTGCATGTCTATCAACTTTCACCTACTAATAAGCTTCTTTAGAGTAGGAACTGGTTTTATTTTAACTTTAGCATCCTCAGTATCTATAATAATTCTATACCCATAGTTTAAGTTTGGTAATTATTTACTGAATGGGTTATTTGCCTCTGAATTAAGAATTTACTTTTCATCTCAATTCACTGTTTCACCCAGGATCCCAAACTTCTCTTTTCTTTCTGCCTTACAAAAGACGTGTACAAACCTGTTAAAATCTCTGTTTTAAATATGAAGGGTAAAGTAGTAGTAAGCTGCAACTGAAGCCACAATAGTAAAGTGCTTTAAATACCTTAAACTTTAAGAAATGAAAATTCTATGAATATTTAAAATGCTTTAAAGCATTCACAAATCATTTGTACACTTACCCCTCCCTTATCACCAAACTCTTTCACCTAAAAGAGGGTTTCCTTTTTTTGCTAAAGGATCTGAAATTTAACCTTGATGAACTTGTACTAACTCAGGTACAAGTTCTTGAATATTTAGAACTGAAAGTCTTGATTACATAAACAAAAATCACCGTAGATAAAAACAAAAATAAAAGTTACTTTAATATCTCAATTATTTTACTTACCCATCGGAAATCTTTTCCATCAAATTTTCGGGCATTTGTAAATAAAACAGTTCTAGCTGGCATGTTAATTCCCATAGCAAAAGTCTCTGTGGCAAATAGGGCCTAAATAAATAATTATACAATTAAACATGTATTATAAGCTAAAAATTAGGCTCAAATGACTAATTTTCAAAATTAGTTAAGACTGTACAAAAATATGACAACATGCTATTCCCAGATATATTTCAGTATTCTATATACCAGTACAAACTTATTAAATAATATTTAATGTCTCTTACACCCCAGAAAAATTTTAATTCAAGAGAGATAGTCTTCCTTAAATTCCAGTGGTGGTAACTTGGAAACACTATACTGTCTAATACATAGGTGTCAAAACTTTAGAATTCTCTGGGCCACACTGAAAGAAGTTCTGCCTGGGGCCACCCATAAAATATACTAACACTAACAATAGCTGATGAGCTAAAAAAAAAAAAAAAATCACAAAAAAATCTCAAAGTTTTAAGCAAGTTTATGAATTTCTGTTGGGCCACAGTCAAAGTCGTCTTTGGCCGCAGGTTGGACAAGTTTGGTATAATGCAGGGGTGTCAAACTGGCGGCCCGCAGGTGGCCCCCAAGGTAATTTTTTGTGGCCCACAATGCTCTGAAATAAAATGAAAATAGAAAAAATTGTTATGAAGAAAATAGCGCTTAGGGGAGATAGAGGCAATACCGTACACACAATTCCCTTGTTAACCCTTTCACTACTGAAGACGAGTATACACGTGGCCCAGTGTCTTTCCTGGGGGCCTGTGGGTGTGTATAAACATGCTGACTCAGTTCTGGTGACGTTTGTAAATGTGATGTGGCCCGCGTGAATCTTACCTGTTGCACCAAATGGCCCGTGTTTTAATTGAGTTTGACACCCCTGGTCTAATGGATAGATCATTAGGTTCTAGAACAGGCTTGTCTAACCTGTGGCCATGACTTTGAATGCGGCCCAACACAAATTCATAAGCTTAAAATAAGAGATTTTTTGGCAACCACTTTTTTTTTTTTTTTTGCCCATCAGCTATCATTAGTGTTAAGTGTATTTTAGGTGTGGCCCAAGATAATTTTCCTTCCTTTGTGGCCCAAAAAGCCAAAAGATTAGACACCCCCACTCTTGAATATTATGCTAAACATAATCACATTTCCTGATTTCTTCACTGAGGACACAGAAGTTGGGAGAAATGTTTAGGATCTGTGAGGGGAGAATCAGTAGATCTTTTAAAGTTCACTTCTAAGATTTCACCAACAAAAGTTTTACCACACAAAAAAAACCTGCATGGTTTAAGCACACAAAGGTATACGTACATGCAAAGTCACTGAAATTCTATTAAATAATCTAAATTTTCATTAGAAAGGATAAAGATAAAAATACTTTATTTCATCAATTCAATAGAATGCTATTCATCTATTGATACTTTTTAATAAAGTATTAAAAAGAGGTAAGTATGTGACAAAATTGGGTAAAAACGTACATAATATAATCACTATTTTTGTCTAAAAAATAAAGCGTGTATGATTTGTATTATGCCAGTAGAAATTTCTAGGACAAGAAGAGAATGATAGTCTTTCATTTTTTACTTTATATACAATTGTTCTATTTAAATTTTACAACCAACAAGTATCAATTAATTAAGATTTGAAATGGGCTTTAACAAAATACACACTTCAGAAGGGAACAACAATAGGGCTGTTTTGTCAGTACGCAGGTATAAGTAGTGACCAATTCTTTATCTAAAATACCCCAAGTATATTCTTAGTATGAAAAAATTTATTTTAAATATTCTATTTAGTATGTTTCTCATGACAAATCTCTAATCTGATTCTTTAAAATGCTAATCTGATTTTTAAACAAAATAATTTATAAGTCACATATAGGCTTTTGATTACATTTTGCAGTTGTATCCCATTTTTAATATTCCATTTCTGGGTCAGACATCAACATAATTTTTAAAATTAAACTTGAACATCCCAAAAAGCTCTCTGGTAAGTCTACTAGCAATTCTTCTTGGCTCTCCAAACTTCTAATTTGTATATACAAATGAGTCCACTTACAGAATCAACTCCATTATTAAATAGCACCTTTTAAAAAATTCCACACTGAGGGATGCTGGATGGCTCAGCAGGTTGAGCACTCGTCATGCAGCCACGGGGTCCAAAGATCGAAACCCAGCCCCAGCCCGTGCAGGCCCATATGCTGAACTGGGTGGGGTGTGCTTCCCATGTGAAAGGCCCCCAGTTCAGTTCTCACCAGGGAGAGCTCCATGTGGGAGGCCCCCAGCCCGGCTCTTGCCCTATGAAGCCCTGTGCAGCCCCACATCCACCTGTGGACTTAAAAAACTATGTAGAAAACATGCATCTACGGAGACTGCTCTGGGCCTCACCCTTCTCTGTCTGTCTGTCAAAAACAATAAAAATACATCATAAAAAAAAATTCCACACTGTATACAATAGTGTTACCGTTCCTTACATTAAGAATAAGCAAGGAAACAAATGATTTTACCAATAGCCCAAAATTTATGAAGTACAGATACTTCAAAAGTTCATGTTACACCACTTTGCTTTTATAAAAACCCCACATTAATACCTGTTTTTCCTAACTATAGGAAATCCAAACAGGATTTTGGCTTTCATGAAAATAAGTGAAAAGCAAAAATAGTATTCAGTGTTTATTTTGCAGCGAGCCATTATAGAGGCTGCCTGCACACAGAGCAGTATGTGGCAGCCAAGCTCCATCTCCAGGAACTGTGTACTCAGCATCAAGCACCAGAGCTTTGAATATTGTGTGCATCTGTGTTTTACCATGGTTTATTTTATGCATCCATTAGCAAGATGTGGTGTCCTCAGGAATCAGAAAAGCCTGAGAATTAGTAAGGGTGGTACACTTAAAATAAAACTGGACATAACTGTTTTGATGGCAGTGAATGAAATTATGAAATTGTGCATATGTGTGTTGAATATGGAACTGGGAATGCTCAAGAACTTTTCCATATAAATTAACTGTAACTGCTTCTTTGACTTACGCCATTTCAGCTTAAAAATAACTTTATAGGAACCCTTTACTTTCAGATAGCAAGGGAAACCTGTGTAACACTATACAAGGGCTGTACAGAAAGTATCCAGCCATACAGTATAAAAGATAGATGCATGTATCGCTGAAATTTTTTCCAAGCAACCCTCATATGTAAAAATTAAGTTCATTATCTCAGTCATTCCATATTACCTAGTTTAAAAAAAAATATATATATATATATATACACACCGGTGTGTGTGTGTGTGTGTGTATATGTGTGTGTGTGTGTATATGTGTGTGTGTGTGTGTGTGTGTGTGTGTGTGTATAAAGTTGTCTATAAACAGTGTTCTCGATACTTTTTAAACTATTCACATAACACAATTCTAGGGCATAATAAATAAAAATAAAATCATACCTTTATCAATCCTTCAGAAAAGAGAATTTCTATAGTTTCTTTCAAAATAGGAAGTAATCCACCATGGTGAATACCAATCCCCCGCTTCAAAAGAGGAAGTACATGTTCAACCTGCAGTGGAATAATGCTTATTTTACAAAGAGGTCAGGAAAATGGAAATCAAAAATGTTAAACTAATAAAATTAAGAAAAATAAATAATCAAGAGAGAAAGTTGTTTAAAAAAACTGTATATAACCTTTTCAAAATAAAAGCAAAAAACCAATCCAATATTCCCAGAAATTATTAAACTCAAAATACAATATATTTTTGTCCTAGCTTCTTTTATGAAAAAGTATGAAGATAGATGATTAGATAAAAAAGCTGTGGTATATATACACAATGGAATATTACTCAGCTATAAGAAAAGAAGAAATACTGCCATTTGCAACATATGGATAGACTTTGAGTTTATCATGCTAAGCAAAGTAAGCCAGACAGAAAAAGCTAAGAACCACATGTGTGGAATATAAAACTGAAAAATATATGTGGAATATAAACTATAAAAACTGAAAGCAACAAGAAACAAAACCTCATAGACATAGTCAATATTTTAGTGGTTACCTGAGGGTAAGGGAGGAAGGGAATGAGAGAGGAGGGACAGCTAAATATATGGTGATGGGAAGAAAGCTAACTCTGGGTGGTGAACACATATTATAACACAATGACAAACTACTGTAGAATTGTACACCTGAAACTTATGTAATTTTTACTAACCAAAGTCACCCTAATAAATTTAACAAAAAAGAGTAAGTATGAAAGGCATGTTTTTAAAAAACTTTTTTGTTTTGATGCAGCATTCAAATTGTAAAGCATCACTTCATCTTCTCCAAAAAATATTAAATGTTAAGAGGGCAAAGTTTGTATCTGTACAAAATAAACTTAAATATTGGCTAACCCAAACCAAAAATAAGTAAATATAAAGCATATTTAACATAAATATGTACTTCATCTAAAAACAAATGAATTGGTAAAGAGTTCATTCTCATTCACATTACATCAAATGCCATTAAATATCTACAATTACAAATGTGCTAGGATAACAAAGATATATAAAGGCATGGCTAAACCCTTAGATACTAATAATTCAGTTGGGGAAAAAAATTACAAAAAAATTTTGTAAATTAAATACTAGTATTTTAAAGATTTATTTTTATTGTTTCTTACAGAGAGAGACAAAGAAAGACAGAGAGAAAGGGGAGGGCTCAGAGCAGTTTCCATAGTTGTACATCGTTAGTTTTCGATATAGTTTCACTCCACAGGTGGGCACGGGGCTGTGCAGGGCAGGAACTGGGCCAGAGGCCTCCCGAAAGGGAGGCAAATCCCCTGCAAGCTGGGGAGGTCTCCCGCATGGAAAGTTCATCCCAGGGAGAACCCAACTGAGTACACACCCCAGTTCAGCATATGGGTCCACATGGGCTGGGGTCTGGGATATAATCCTTAGACTCCAGGGCTGGAAGACCAGTGCTCAACCTACTGAGCCATCCAGGCATCCCAATACTAGTATTTTAAATACCAAGAAAAATGCTATTGCAGTCTTAGCATAATTCACTCATAAATCAAACCAATCATTTGTAAGCAGACTATGACCTCCCAACTTTTCACAAAACAAAACTTTCATATAATTAGGTTGGACTAAAGCAGTAGTTCTCAGATTTGGATGTATAATGGAATACCCTGAGGACCGGCTGAAAGATTCTAATGGCCAGGACACAATAATAGACTAATTAAGTTAGAATCTCTGGAAGTGATCCAGGCATCAGTGTATTTCAAAATTCCATAGACAATTCTAATAGTCAAAGGAAAAGACCACTAGATTAAAGCACAGTATACATTAAATTCCTCTTTAAACACATGACTTTTGCATTATTGTTTTGTTTGGTAGCCTTAAGGAATTTAATGACTTATAACTAACATTGATAATATTAGGAAAAAATGCAGTAATTTCCAGACTATGATAACTTTCAGAGAGTTTCCAGGCAGCAAATTTTTCCTCTTGTCACCTTTTCAGAAGTTTAAAATATAAGTTAAGGGATCATTTCAGTGCACAATGCAAAACATTTAATGCAATGTGCTAACAGTGCAATATAGTAACAAAACTAAGAAATGTAAAATGAATATATGTTATCTATTAATATCCATACCTTACTTAGTGACAATAAACACAAACCTGAGGAAGCTTTTTATCTTCATCCGACAAGCAGTCAATTGCATTACTGAATACTTCTTCAACCATCTTCTTTTCTTCGTCTAAAATAAAATCAAAAGGTATGTAAATATCTAAATGAGTCAGTTACACCAAACTTCAAACACTCCAAAAACTCAGAGTCTATAAAGAGTTCAAGAGTCAGTATTTAAGATTATCAGAAGGGAAGGTAGATTTAAATGACTATGTAATTATTTAATCAAATGCACTACCTTTCAAAACATACCTCCTACTTAATCCATGAATAAAAGTGCTATCTTATAAAAACAGTCAGAATAAACTAAGTGCTCTATATGCAATATTTAAGCCTAACAAATACAGCTCACAAGATTACTATCTACTATTAAGGAAAATGAGGCTTAGAGCTAATAATGGGTATTGCTAGTAACTGTCAAAGCAACAATTCCAAAGCCTATGACCTTACCCATTATACTGTTTTCTTATACAATGTCTATTAAATGATAGGCAGCCAAACAATATTTGTTGAGCTAATCAATATACAGCCCTGCCACATTAAACAGATGCAGCACTGGTGGTTATAAGAAAAGATTACTAAGCAGAGCAAGTCACTCAATCAAAAAACAAAATATATTAAGTTCTCACTTAAAGTCAATAGGCTCTGAAACTAAGTGAAATGATGTACAATGCAACCAGTTTTACCATAGGCTAACTGATGTAAACCAAAGTTAAAGTTCCTATGGCAATTCATCAATGTTACAACAAAAAGACTTGAACAACGTGTTATTTGACAACCTGCTTTATTATTGGCTTTAAGGAGTTATCTGTCACTGGTTACTTCTACCCATGGATAAGTAAAAGTTAGTTATAAAATGGACAGATTCAGTTCTGTATCTTGATAAAGAAAACAATGCAACTGAAATCTGATTTTGGATCATTGACAGTATTTATTTCCCACTATACAGGATTGCACATATAGAAGGCTAAACTGAGTAACAGCTGTGTTGGTATTAAGTGTGCCAAAATTCTTGGCTACACTGTGCTATTATCTAGCTGTATAATCTAGCTGTGTGACTTTAGGGAGTACTTTTAAAGTTAATATAGGAGAACTTACTAATTTGCTAGAAATTCTCTTACTTTATTTAAAAATTAGGTTAGGTAAAGGACAGGTCTTCTCAACTTGGATTTCTAGAATAAAGCAAAGTACTTTATTTACAGAATCTCGAAGAGAACCAACCCTTAAGCAATCAGATAGAGAACTAAGGAACTTATGGCATGAAGTATAAAAAGGTATGATTCTCATGTTTCCCAGTAAGGTTCTTTGGGTTTTACACACAGCAATGTACTTACTTATACCTTCCAATAAAAGAAGACAGAAGAAGGAAAGAAATAATAAATCAATGGTCTCCTAAAGCTTTTACAAATGTGATGAGTACCTACTACTGTAATTGTAAGATGAATTGCATATCCTGGCAATATTCAATATATAATGTTTTACAAAATATATATTTACATTCATTTTCCCATAACATTGAAACTATACAAATTATATAGTACCTGTGTTGAAATCTAATTTGGTCATTTGAAGTGCATAGGCTTCACAATCTTTTTTACTAAAACTAAAAATAATTACAGGTTGAAAATTTCTTTCCATAATCATCTTCACAATCTTGAACACATTTGATGGTCCTGCAGAAAGAGTATAACACCATACCCAAATATTAACTCGACAGATCACACACCTACACATAAAATCTAAAACTGTAAAATGTTTCAAAATATATAGGAGTAAATCTCCATGACTTTGGGTTATATAAATCATTCTTAGATATGATACCAAAAGCATAAGCAACAACAACAAAAGTAACAGATAAATCAGATTTCATCAAAATTAAAAACTTTTATACTTCAAAAAACACCAACCATTTTGTGAAAAGACAATCCTTACTCACAGAATGGAAGAAAATATTTGCAAATCACATTATCTGGTAAGAATCTAGTATCCAGAATATTTAAAGAATTCTTACAACTCAACAACAAAAAGAAAATATAATTTTTAAATGGGTAAAGAATTTGAATAGGTATTTCTCCAAAGAAGATATGTAAATGACCAATAAGCAAATGAAAATGTACTCAACATCATTAGCTACAATGAAAATATAAATCAAAATCTAAACCACATTGAGATAGCACTAAGATGATTCTAATCAAATAGACATACTATAGTATTGGCTAGGATATAGAGGAAGTGGAAACCTTATATCCTTCTGATGGGACTATAAATGGTGCAGCCACTTTGGAAAATAATCTGGCAGTTACTCAAGAGGCTAAACATAGAATTGCCATGACTAAACAATTCTGCTCCTAAGTATATAATCATGAGAAAACAGGTTCACACAAAAACGTGAAGAACAAAAATATTTATAGCAGTATTAATTACAACACTCAAAATGCAGAAGCAATCCAAATAGCCATCAAATGATGAATAGGTAAATAAAATGTATATAATGGAATGTTATCTGAACATAAAAAAGGAATGAAGTATTGACACACGCTATATCATGAACCTTTAAAACATGTGAAAGAAACCAGTTACAAAAGATTACATATAGATTCCAGTTATATGAAATGTCCAGAAAAAAAAAGTGATTACTGAAAGCTGAGTGGTAGGAAAAAAGATGGGGGAAAATGAAGAATGACTGCTTAATGGGGTTTCTTTTTGAGCTGATAAAAATGTTCTAGAATTAGATAGTAGCTGCGTAACTTTGTAAATAGGAGGGATGCCAAAAATCATTTTAAGAGATGTTATCTATGTATTACTTTTTAAGGTTGAACTGAAGTATAGTAGTAATGTGTATAGTATGATGTTCTCTCAAAAGATTTTATTAAGTATGGGCATGCTGGATAACTCAACCAGGTTGAGCATTTGCCTTGCGACTACGAGGTCCAGAAATTGAATCCTAACTCCGGCCCCTGCAAAACCATATGCTGAACTGTGGTGCAACTGGTAACCGCTGCGTGGTGGTAAAGGTTCTCACTGTCCATGCAGGAGGCCCCCAGTCTGATTCCCACCCCACGTGTCTCCACCTCCACCTGTGTGGAATGAAACCATGTCACAACTAATGATGTACAGTTATGAAGACTGCTCTGCAGCCTCCCCGCTCTGTCTCTCACCTCTCAAACATTAAAATAAACCTTAAAAACAAAACAAAATCAATGGCATTAAGCAAATGAATGCTAGCATCAGCATGGCCAGGCAGGACAGTCAAAGAAAATGGCAGATGCAAGACCATTTTGAAGTGGTGTATGAAATTTGAGAATGCTGTGAAGTACAACGGAGGTGTGAGTAAGCAACAGAACCCCCAACACACCTACCAATTGTACCCATTCGTGGTAAGTTTGATATGCATGGTAAACTGAAATGGCATGCACAGCAATATTAAGTGGACACTTTGGTCAACATTGCTCAAGCAGTAGTTCGCCATAATCAGAAGTGTCTGAAAGCTGATGGTAACCACTTTGAGCATCTCTTGTAACGGCAAAAGTCATATGTGACTTGTATTCATTTTTTGTTATTGGCATATATTGAGCATTACCATTTTAATGCAGTTTTTTCCTTTCTTAAAATATGTATACATTTTTTGGCACACTGTATATTGAAATCCACTGAATGGAACACTTAAAAATAGTGACAATTACGGTATGTGAACTATATCTCAATAAAAAAAAAGATTGTAGTAATGGTTGCATAACTCTGGATATACTAATAACCACTATATTTTATACTTTAAGAGTGAATTGTATAGTACGTAAATTATATCTCAATAAATGTGTATAAGAAAAAGAAATCAACCTTTAGTAAGTCAACTTGACTTACTAGAGCTTTATATAGTTTCCTGATGGGATAAATCTAAAAAACAAAACCAAAAAATGTAATTAGAAAATACAATTTACATGTAAAATTCTCTCAAGAGAAGTGCCAAATTACCTTTTGTTCCCCCTTTCCGCCCTTTCTGATCCCCTTTTGCCAAATCACCAGCATCTCGAAGAACTTGCATTGCAGTATTAAAATTGTCTTCTCTGAAGTCACCCTGGAATAAGGTATTTTTATACATGACTTCAAATATTTAAATCATAAACATTTTCATACCTCAAAACAAAATGTCTTCAAATAATAAAAATAATTTAATAATTAACTGTAACAAAAACCACTAAAATAGGTCAAAAATGGTATGTGCTAAAAGATAATAAAAGGTCATAAAGAGGTATTAAAACTGGAAAAAGCAAAGCATAAGATACCTGAAATTGGGGAAGCTAGGATGGCTCAGCGGGTAAAGCACTCGCTTTGCAGCCCCAGAGCCAGAGGATCAAATCCCAGCTCCAGCCCAAACGGACCCATATGCTGAGCTGGGGTGTGCCCCCAGTTCAGTTCTTGCCAGGGCCTATGCAGGAGGCTCCTGGCCCAGTTTCTGCCCTGCGTAGTCCCACGCCCACCTGTGGAGTGAAACTATATGGAAAACTAATGCTGTCAACTATGGAGACTACTCTGGGTCTTTCCCCTTCTCTCTGTCTCTCTCAGTCTCTCTCTCTGTCAAAAAAAAAAAGATATCTGAAATATGTCCAGAGTCTCTATTCTCCAAGCATTTAAAAATATTAGGAAAGAATAGAAATCTAATTTATGCATAAATGGAACACAAGACTTAAATTTTCTGAAATAAAATCACACACACACATAATACACAAAACAAACTATGGACTATAAAAAACTTAAGAAAAAAAGTGGCTCTGTACTAATCTTCTCTAATTTAAGGAAAAAACAGGTATGAACAACAAAAGTATGACATAGATATAAGAATGACAAACAGTCCCTTACATTTTCATCAACTACAAGGTGCAGGCCATCTCCCCCAGCTGGAAAAATGTAGTGCTGCAATGGAGTAGGGCGATAATCTGTGTAAATTACATGACAAGGCTGTAAAAAGAAAGAAATATAAATAAACACATATTTTATTTCTTTAATAAGAATACTACCTAAAGACCTTGGGGAAAAAACTTCTGAATTCAGCATTAAAAAATAAAAAAACTTCACAAAAAATAACTTTAAAACCAGGCAAGAGAAAAATGTTGAAAAATTAGATCTATCAAATTAAACTACCATCTGTTCAATTTTACCAATTTCCTAATCAGGACCAAATACATAATTTAAGCTTCAGTAATGATCTTAGATCCATATCCTAGACCTGTGATGCCATACTTATAAAGAAGATGCTTGCTTGTACAGAGCAGGAGTATGGTGACACAGAATGCTCCTTTAGGTAAAATGTGACTTTTTTGCCTCATAGAGACCTTTTAAAGCCTTAGTAAAGCAGCAACTCCAGAAGATCCACCGGGCTTCTATCCCACAGAAGCAACATGAATGTCACAAGAATGCCATTAGAGAGCTTATAATAAAAATAAGTTTGAAAGGAAAGTGCTGTAAAGGAAAAATTAAGGGAGGAAAATAAAGAATAAAATTATTACGCATGAATGAATGCTTGTTATAAGGTCCTACAACCACTGCTTAAGTTGGACTAGAAAAACAAAAAAGGAAATAGTAAAAAGTTTGACTGTGTTCCCATGAGAAAAATCAAATCACATGCTCAGGAGATGCTAAGCTTTTTCCTGGTACCAATGTCTTAGAGGAAATTCTCTGTGTTCATGTTCAGACAGCTAAATGTAGTAATTTCCAAACCTGGTAGATCATCAGGATCAACTTGGGAGCTTTCGAAAGTTGCAGCTTCCAAGACCCTACTCCCAGAGATTTTGATATTCTGGATATGAGATGGAACACAGAAGTTCACACTTGTAAAAAGTTAAGTCAGTTCATTTTGATAAGCTTGCTAATTTGAGAAGTAGTTTCACTTATAAATGTCTTCTTTATTCTAGGCAGCACCAGGGACAAAGTATAGGACAAATAACATTTTAAATATTGAAGACATCAAAAAGGAGAAAGAAAATACCTGTTTATGTAAATGGCAAATCCATTCAGCAAACTGTCGGGCATTTGGGATAGTAGCCGAAAGAAAGACATAGTGAACATTATCAGGAAGCAAAATAATAGTTTCTTCCCATACCACACCGCGCTCTGGAAAAAACAAATATACCATGGAATTCAGTGTCACTTTATTGACAAATATTCTAAAATTATCTTCTCTCAACAAGCTCAGTAACAAGTGTAACAAGTAATGCAGACCGCTTTACACAAAGATATTTTTAGCCACAGACCCTTACTGAAAACAATGTTAGTTAATACCATAAATTTATCCAGTAGGTTAGCAGACTAAACCACTATAAAAACAATGTCCTCTGAAATAATAACCTGTGAAGAGTAGCTTCAGCCTAACAAGAATCTCATGGCAATGGAAATGGTAGCTCCATCTCACTTTGAGAAACATACCGGTATGTTAATGGCTTCTCGATAATTACAGCCACAATTTTCAAAGAAACACCATTACAGTACCATATGGCATCTTTCATCCAAATTAATCCCATGAACTCTAGAGATGAAAGATCTGATTAACAATGTAACACTAAGCCAATTTTTATTTAAATGTAAAAAAGCAGAAAAATCTGTAAGTTTTTCCCTAAAATAAATAATTTTTCAATACAAAATTCAAGACTTCAAACCAAAACACTTCTGTTTAGGACTTAATTTTATGAACTTGTAAAGGGTGAAATGTTTAAAGGGTGCATGATTTCTTATATTGCATAACTTTCACTATATATACAGGTTAACTCAGCACTTTAGTTTAAATAATAACCATTTTATTTTAGGTGTATACATATTAAACATTTAATTTTAAATGTAGTTTAACATCAGCCTTCCCATTTCCATCCAAGATTCCAAGTATATTTACTTTTGCATTATAGTAGTATAATACAGTTCAAGTAATAATTTGTTTTTGATCATTATTTCATAATCCCCATTTTTTTTACCATAAAAATGCATTTCTAAGGTTTTCTAAAGACTAAATTAATAAAAATCAAGAAAGTTAATTTTTCAGACAAGAAGTTTTGGAAATTCTTTAACATCAGTTATATTATATTAGCACTCTATTAAAAGCAAACTAGTTTTAATTCCATTTGTTTCCATTGAATTTGCATTTTCTCACCTGGAAAAAGTAACTAAGAAGCTACAGCTGAATGAGATCCTACTGAAAATATTACATTATGTTGTCCAAAATTTAGTTTATTAGAACTCTAGCCATATTAAATATCAAAGCAAATTTTAACAACTATTGTTCACAATTCCTAATGCCATTCTTAAGAAAAATACATGGCACACATATTTCAACAACATAGCAAAATATACCTGAATCTCTCATGTAATGAATTTCATCAAATATGACCCAAGCAACTTCTCGCATAACTTCAGAACCTCTGTACAGCATACTTCTCAAAATCTAAAGAAAAAAATAGATTTTGCAGAATTTTGACATAACAAAAGCTGTTCTAACAAGAAATTTTGGAAATTATTTTTTAATGTTAAAAAACTTTAGGAGTTTACACATATTTATATATATTTCACAAGTATGTAATATTCCTCTTCTCTTAAAACCAAAATAAATGACTTCTCAACAGTAAGTAAACAGATACAATCCATGAAGAGAATTATCACTTCTCTCTCCATGTATCTCAAATATGAGGCTAATTTCTTGTATATATAGCATTTATCCCAAGTTCCTAGGATATAAGAGCAGCTTGACTTTATCCTCTATCCAACACACTAGATCTCATACTATATATAGATTTTTTCTGCCTCCTCTCTTAATATAGATACTTTCTGGCAACTATTATCCTGATTTTCGAGTTTAAATAATCTCCACTAGGGGGTGGCAGGACAGCTCAGTGATTGACAGCTAGCCTTGCAATCACAAGGGTCGGAATTTGATGCCTGCCCTGCTCTGTGCAAACCCCATATGCTTAACTGTGGCACAACTGGTAATCACTGAGATCAGTGGCGAAGGTTCTTGTCTCCCATGCGGAGGCCCCCAGTTCGGTTGCTGACCCATGTGGCCCCACATTCACCTAGAACGAAACCATGTCACAACTAATGATGTACAACTACAGAGACTGCTCTGTGCCCTCCCCCCTTTTCTCTCTCTCACTTTATTCTAAACAATAAAATAAATTTTAAAATCTCTAATAGGTGGCAGAAAGTTTTGAGAATAGAAAATACTTACTTTGGGCACCAAAATAAAAAGTGAGCAATGCTTCTGGCTGAGTGCAAACCAGAAGCAAATTTATGCTCTCTATTTTACCATGTCCTCATAAAATGCATGGATATAATTTTAGTATGTATAAAAGTACTCAGATAACTAATTGTATCCAAAATAAATATTACAAATATATGCAAAAACTTAACTGTGATTATGGGAGAAAACAAACATAACTGGGCATCTTTTAAAAAGTCAATTATTTTTATTTGTATCAGGATGCAGAAGAAAAAAATCACACGGAAGAGTCATTACTTATATGAAAGTATACAAAACCATTACTTTTTTAAGTTTTTTATATTAAGCCTTTAAATATATGTGATCAAAAAAAATTTTTATCTGCATTATATGATAAATAGCAGAAATATTCGTAATTTACAACTAAATTTATATAATTAATAGAACGTTTTAGGATGAACTTTAGACGTTTCAAGAAAATGTACTCAAAATATATTTCAGCTATATAGAGCAAGTGCAAAAACATAAATGTTCTAATTCAGGGGTCTCCAAACTTTGCAGCCACATTAACTATCAAACAGCAGTTTGGGGGCCCGACTACACACTCAAGGTCCAAATAAGAAAGAATCAAAACATAGATGTTGTTTTTAATTATTTATTTAATATTATTTTATTCAGATAAAAAGATCTCCACGGGCTGGAGGAGAGGGCCTCGCGGGCCGGATGCGGGCCCACAGGCCGTAGTTTGGAGACCCCTGTTCTAATTGAATACTTTAATTAAATCAAAAGGAAATATTAAATGAGTTGCCATGTAAATTACCTCTGTGGTCATAACAAGACAAGATGCTGTAGGATTAATAGTAACATCTCCTGTCATCAGACCAACATCTTGAAATTCTTCATACATTTCCCGGTATTTCTGGTTACTGAGAGCCTTAATTGGGCTGGTAAATATAACACGCTGTTTTTCCCTTAAGGCCAATGCAATAGCATACCTAAAAATGTGAAAGCAAACAAGAATAAAGTATTTACAAAATCTGTTCTTTTAAGTATATGATTTAAGAATTGGTTAATATATAAATTATTTCTGAATTTCTCCTAATTATCTTAAATGAACTTTGTAGAACATTAATATCTAATTCTATTTACTATTGACAAATTATTATAGTAATAATTACAATAAATGTGAAGTATAGTAGTCTGAATGAGAAAACTTTACCGTATTTTCCGGCGTGTAAGACGACTGGACGTATAAGACGACCCCCTAATTTTACAGTTAAAACATAGGTTTAGGCCTATATTCGCTGTATAAGACTACCCCCCCGGGTTTTTCCCTTAAGAAGTGGGGGAAGCGGGGGGTAGTCTTATACAGCGAATATAGGCCTAAACCTATGTTTTAACTGTAAAATTAGGGGGTCGTCTTATACGCCTGGTCGTCTTATACGCCGGAAAATATGGTAACTCTGGTCTCTTGGAGTTAATATAACTTAATTACTAATGGTTAGTACTCTATTTCTTGTAATCAAAATACCTTCAGTTCTATAAAAGAACCTCCAAAGTTTAGAGCCTCTTGCCTGTCAGTTTATATATATACAAACTATTAAAAGTTAGGAAATACTAACAAAGATTTGCTTTTAAATTTCATAAATAAATTAATCCACATATATTCTTTCCCCATAAGTAACAATTACTAAATCAATCCCTGACTGGAAATTATGGTGAATTATAATTATGGAAAAGCTCTTCCTTAGCTTTTAACAGAATGAAATATAGTTTTGTTTTTAAGGAAAATTCAATTGAATTTTCAAGTATTTATTTTAAATATAGCCTGTGATATCAAAACAAATATAACACTAAGTCACTTATAATTGTGGTAGATACTCCTTGTTACAGATTCTGTCCACAACAAACTTATAACCTATTTATGGAAATAAAAATAATATTCATCTCAACCATCCATCCAAAGAATGAAATAATTAAAATATTAAAAACTGTCCAAACATAAATATGAATTGTATTAAAAAAAGAATACAGAGATGCTATAATATATTATCTAAAATGTCCACTTCTCAGCAAATAAAAATCAAAAACAAAAAAACATATAAAAAGAAACAAGAGGGGAAGCCAGGATGGCTCAATGGGTTGAACGCTCACTTTGCAGCCCAGGGACTGAGGATCGAATCCCGGCCCCGGCCTGTGTGGACCCATATGCTGAACTGGGGAGTGCCCCCAGTTCAGTTCTTGCCGGGGTGAGACCCCAGCCCAGTTCCTGCCTTGAGCAGCCCAGCACCCACCTGTGGAATAAAACTATGTGGAAAAACCAATGATGTACAACTATGGAGACTGTTCTGGGCCCTCCCCTTTCTCGCTATCTCTGTATCTCTCTCTCTTTCTCTGTCAAAACCAATAAAAATCTTTAAAAAGAAACGAGTCTGATCCATATGTAGGCAAAAAAGCAGTCATGAGAACCTGATTCTGAGTTGGCCCAGATGTTGGACTTAGCAAAGATCTCACTGCAGCTATTAAAAATATGTCCCCCCAAAATGTAGGAGAACCATATTCTAAAATTCAAAGGAAATATGACAATAATTCAAGAAACAGACAATCTCAACAGCGAAAAACAAAGCTATAACAATATAACCAAATGAAAATGTACATGAAAAGTACAATAATTGAAATGAAAAATTCAGTAGATGGGCTCAAGAGCAGATTTGAAATGGCAAACTATCAGCAAATATAAAGTTAGACCAATAGAAATGATCTCTCTAAAGAGAGAAATAGAAAATAAAGACACTCAGAGATCTGTGGGACAACCTCAAGTGTCCCAATGCAAGTTCTAAAATGAGAAAGAATACAAAAAAAATTTTAAAACTTGCAATGAAAAACTTCCTAAATTTGTTCAAAAGAACATTAACCTACAACCCCATAAAGCACAATGAACCCAAGAAGAAAAAACTGAAAAATAATCACCTAGAAAATGAGTCTAACTGCTGAATGACAAAGGTAAAGAGAAGGTCTTCCAAGCAGCAATAGAAAAAAGCACATATAAGAGAATAACATAAAGCTGACTTCTGATTGGAAAGAATGGAGTAGAATGAAACAATCAGTAGCATGGCTATCCAATGTTGAAAAAAAAATAGGTCAACCAAGAAATCTATATTCAGGGACACTTTCTTTTCAAAAAAAAAGCAAACTAAAGAAATTTCCAAATAAAAACAGGAAATTCATTGCTAACACATCTATCCTGCAATTAATCTGTAGAAATCCTTTAATTCAAATCCAGAGAAAAGAATAAAGAGTTCTAGGAATCATGAGAAGTGGGTAAATGTAAGACTATATGTGGGGATGCTGGGATAGTTCAGCGGTTGAATGCTTGTCTCCCTGCAGTCATGAGATTGAGGTCCAGGGTTTGGTTCCCGGCCCCAATCAAGCAAATACACACTGAACTGCAGCACAATTGGTAACAGCCAGGATGGCTGGAAGGCAAAGGTCTTGCCTCCCATGCAGGAGGCCCCAGGTTCAGTTCCCAACCCATGTGGCCCCACATTCATCTGTGTGGAACGAAACCATGTCACAACTAATGATGTACATCTATGGAGACGGGTCTGGGCCCTCCCCACTTTCTGTCTCTCTCTCTCCTTCTCTCAAAAACAGTAAAATAAATCTTTTTTTTAAAAAAGGACTTGTATATGTGTGATTAGTTCTCTTTTATTCAATTAATATTTTTAAAACCATAAGACTATTTAAAGCAAAAATTACAACACTATAATACACTAGATTTATAGGATAGTTGAAATATGTATTACAAAATCAGGAGGAAAAAAGGAAACATTAGACCAATGTTTTGGTGTTTTACAGAAATTATAGTTGTGATTTAGTTAAAAGTGCATACTGTAAGCCTCGGAGTAACTACTAAAAACATAAATCAAAGCTTAAAAATAAAAAATCAAAAGAATTAAAATAGTCACTAAAAAATATCTGTTAAACACAACCGAAGGCTAAAGACATGGACATATACTAAAACACAAAAGGTAACCATATCAATCACTAAATTAAATTACTGAAATTATAAAGTATCTTCTCTAACCACAAAGAAATTACATTAAAAATTAAAAACAAAGATACATGGAATATCACCAAATGCTAGAAAAGTAAAACCAATGGAGAAACTAAAAAGAAATGAATTGAAAATAAAATATAACTATCAAAATTTATGCGATGCACCTAAAGCTGTACTAAGAGAAAAATTCATACTTTCAAACACATTAGAATGACCTAAAATCAATAATCTAATTCTTCCTCAAGAAATTTTAAGCTAGACACAGATTACCAAAACTTAAGGAATAAAAATGTTTCCCACAAAGAAAAGCTTAGGTGGTTTCAGAAGGCCTAGTGAAATCTCAAATATTTAAGGAAGAAATAATACCAAACCAACAAACTCTTTCAGACTTATACTATATTATGAGGTGAACATTAACATGATACCAAAGCCAGAAAAAGACCTTATAAGGAAAGAATACTACCTATCAATATTCCTTATGAAGATGCAAAAAAGTCCAGAACAAAATGAGTAAAATGGAAACATTGGGGAAGCGGGAATGGCTCGGTGGGTTAGGCGCTCACTTTGCAGCCCCTGGGCCCCAGGACAGAATCCCGGCCCCGGCCCGTGTGGACCCATGTCCTGAACTGGGAAGTGCCCCCAGTTCAGTTCTCACCAGGGCGAGACCCCAGCCCAGTTCCTGTCCTGTGCAGCCCCGCTCCCACCTGTGGAATGAAACTATGTGAAAAAACCGATGATGTGCAACTATGGAGACTGTCCTGGGCCCTCCCCCTTCTCTCGTCTCTGACTCTGTATCTCTCTCTCTCTCTCTGTCAAAAACAATAAATAAATCTTTAAAATGGCAACATATACAAACCGTCACCTGCCATGTTGTTTATAAACCAGGTTGTTTATATTCCAAAAATAAATATATGGTTAGTTTAACATCAGAAAATTAATGTAATATACCACATACACAGGATGAAATGCAAATACATCATTGTCTCAATAAATGAAAACAGCACTTGACAAAATACTTTTTTATCTCCAACAAGTTACTTTCCAGCTTTACCGAGATATAATTGACATATAACACTGTATAAGTTTAAGGGTTACAATGTGATGATTTAATAAACATACACATTACAAAATGATTATTATTAATAACTTTATCACCTCACATAATTACCATTTTATTTTTTGTGTGGTGAGAACATTTAAGATCTACTCTCTTAAAACAACTTTTAAGTATATAACAGCATGGTTACTATGCTGTTATATACTTAACCATGCTGTTATAGAGTTAACCATGCTGTTATATACTTAAAAGTTGTTTTAAGAGAGTAGATCTTAACTATAGTAAACATGCTATATACATTAGATCCCCAGAACTTAGTCATTTTATAACATGAAGCTTGTATCCCCTAACCAACATCTCCCTATTTCCTCCAACCTCCAGGTCCTGGCAACCACCATTCAAGTCTATTTCAGCGTGTTCTGCTTCTTTAGATTCCACATGTAAGATCATATAGTATTTCTCGGACTTATTTCACATAACACTTGTAAATGGCAGGATTTTTCCTTTTTGTGGTGGGATATTCCATTGTGTACGTGTGTATATATGACATTCTCTTTATTCTTTCCCATTTACGTTGTTTGCATGTTTTGAGTACTGTGAATAATGGGAGTGTAGGTATCTCCCCAAGATACTGATTTCATTTCCTTTGGATATATACCCAGAAGTAAAATTGCTGGATTATACTGTAGTTCTATTTTTAATTTTTTGAAGAACCTCCATAATGTTTTCCATAGTGGATGTACTAATTTATATTCCCACCAACAGTGAACGAGGGTTCCCTTTTCTCCACATCCTTGCCAATACTTCCTATTTTCTGTTTTTGATAATAGCCATTCCAACAGGTTTTGGTTTTTTTTTTTTAATCATTTATTCCCAACTAAGAATATAAAGGAATTTCCACAACCTGATAAAGAGCACTAGAAAAAAAACAACAGCTAATATCATACTTAATAGTGAAACACTGAATGCTTTTCCTCTAAGACTGGAAATAGGCAAGGATGTCCACTCTCACTATTACTTTTTCTTTTTTTTTTATAATATATATTTTTTAAGATTTTATTGATTTTTGACAGAGAGAAACAGAGACAGAGAGACAGAGAGAAGGGGGAGGGCCCAGAGCAGTCTCCATAGTTGACATTAGTTTTCCATATAGTTTCACTCCACAGGTGGGCACAGGGCTGCGCAGGGCAGGAACTGGGCCAGGAGCCTCCCGCATAGGTCCTGGCAAGAACTGAACTGGGGGCACACCCCAGTTCATCATGTGGGTCCGCCTGGGCCAGGGCCAGGGCCGGGATTCGATACTCGGTCCCCAGGGCTTCAAAGCGAGCGCTTAACCCACTGAGCCATCCCAGCTTTCCCCACTATTACTTTTCAACACTATAATGGGTACTTCTAAATAAAATAAGAAAGAGAAACTGAAGACATACATATCAGAAAGTAAAAACTCTTTGTTCAAAGACAGTATAATCATCTATGTTGAATATCTTATGGAATGTACAAAAGAGTTACTAAAACTTAATAAATTTTTTAATAAGCAAATTTATTAAAATCACAGGATAAAATATCAGTGTATAAAAATCAACTGTGGGGAAGCTGGGATGGCGCTGGGATGGCTCAGTGGGTTAAGCACTTGCTTTGCAGCCCTGGGGGCTGAGGATCAAATCCCAGTCCCGGCCTGTGCAAACCCATATGCTGAACTGGCGTCTTTCTTATGTGGAAGGCCCCAAGCCCAATTCCGGCCCTGCACGGCCCCATCCACCTGTGTGGAACAAAATCATGTCGAAAACTGATGATGTACCACTATGTACACTGCTCTGGGCTCTCCTTCTTCTCTGACTCTCTGTCTCTGTCTCTTTCTGTCTCTGTCAAAAACAAAAAAATGAAACAAAGAAAAACACAACAACAACTGTACTTTAATATACAAGCTATTAGCAATCTAAATATAAATTTAATGTCATTCACAAAAGCATGAAATAAAATACGTAGGAACAGTTTTTTTAAAATGTGCAACATGGATATAACTTGAGATCATCATGCTAAGTGAAATTAGCCAGACAAAAAAATTTAAGAACCATATGACTTCACTCATACGTGGAACATAAGACTGAAATCAACAAAGAAATAAAATCTCATGGACACAGTCAATAGTTTAGTGGTTACCTGAGGGTAAGAGGGGAGGGGGTGGGAGAGGAGGGTGAGGGAGCCAAATATATGGTGATATAAAGAAAGCTGAATCTGGGTGGTGAACACATTATGTAACACATAGGCTGTGTACTATAATACTGTACACCTGGAACCTATGTAATTTTTCCTAACCAATGTCACCCCCAATAAATTTAACAAAAAAAGAGAAAAAGCAGATTATAAAACAAAAAATGTAACTGCAAAATAATGCTAAAATTACTTGTAAATATCAAAATAATGGAGGAATATACAATGCTCATGGATTGGAAAAGTCAATATTGTTAAGGTGACAATTATCCCCAAATTAATCTATAAATTCAACACAATCCCTTTAAAAATTCAAGTAGTCTTTTTTTGGTAGAAATTAACAAGCTAATCTTAAAACTTTATAGGGCAATGCAAAGAACACAGAAAAGTCCAAACAATTTTAAAAAGAATGAAGCTAGAGGATTCTCATTACCTAAATTTCAAGACTTACTTTAAAGCTACAGTAATCAAGATGTTATGTTACCGGTATAAGAACAGAGAGAGGTCAACAGAGCATAAAGTCCAGAAACAAATCCACACATTTATAGTTAGTTCACTGGGAATTCAATGTCAGTTCAATTCAAAGGTGATTGGAAAAAATAGCTTTTTCAACTGGAACAATTAGATATCCACATATAACAAGATGAATTGGAACCTCAAATCACATCACGTATAAAAATTAACCCAAAGGAAATCATAGCTCTAAAAAGAGCTAACACTATATACTTAAAGAAAAAATATACTCGTAAGAGAAAATATGTATGATCTTGGAGTAGGCAAAAGTTTCTGATATTGATATAAAAAGCATGATGGATCCACAAAAGAAAACAATGAGAAGCTAAATTTCAAAATTAAAATCTTTTACTCTACAAAGACACCTATGAACCAATTTTATAAAATCAGCAAGACTGAACCAGACAATTTCACTTCAGATATAAAATTGGCTGATAATCACATAAAGTGATAATATCATTAGTCATGAGAAAAAAATACAAATTAAAACCATGATGTGGCATCACCACATACCCACTAAAATAGGTATACCGTAATAAAAAAAGAGAACACTAAGAACATAAAGAAACTGGTACCATCATATATGGCTGTAAAAATTTAAAATGGTATAGACACTTTGGAAAATAGTGTGGCAGTTTCCTATAGAGTTTAATACCTATTTACATAAAATACAGCAATTCTATTCTTAGGTATCGACTCAAGAGAAATTAAAACATGTCCACACAAAGACATGTACATGAATGTTTATATAACTATTATTCCGAAAAGCCAAAACACAAAACAATTTAAATGTCTTATCAACAGAATAAATAAAACAAAACGTCATGTACCCATAAAGTGTAATACTACTTACCAATAAAAAGAAATGAACTAGTGACATATGCAACATAAATGAAACTCAAGTGTTATGCTAAATGGGAAAAGCAGACCAAACAACTCCATATTTTGAGTCCATTAACATAAAATTTCTAGAAAAAGCAAAACTATACAGACAGAAAGCTAATCAGTGTTTGTGCATAGGGCAAAAACAGGTCTGACTGCAAACACACACAAGAGAACTGTATGGATGGAAGTCTAAACTGGTGAGGGTTGCCCAACTGTACAAATTTATTAAAACTTACTGAACTATACACTTACAATGGTTGAAATTAATGGTATACAACAAAGCTGTTTAAAAAAGCTTCACATGGGATAAAAAAACAGCAGTGCCAGGAAACCTACTCAATTACAGAGAGATAATCTGGTACCAGATTTATAAATAAAATGTTATATGTGCTACAGTTATCAGCTAAAGCTGGAGTTTATCTGAAGTCCTTGATTTCTTACAGGAAAACTTTATCTGTGATCCATGAACTACTCCTTGAATTTATAAAATCTGGTACCTATATACATCTATGAGCCTCCTTAGACATTTTTTTGAGGTAAAATTCATATAACATAAAATTAACCATGTTAAAGTATACAATTCAGTGTCATTTAGTACATTCACTATATTGTACAACCACTACCTCTACCTGATTCTAAAAAGTTTTTATCATCTCCCAAAAAACCCTGTACCCATTAGCAGTTACTCAGCATTCCTCCTCTCCTCTCAACATCCCCTGCATACACCAATCTACTTTCTGTCTCTCTGGATTAACCTATTGGGATATTTGACATAAATGGGATCATACAATATGTGAGCTACTGAGTCTGGCTTTTTTTCTCTGCATAATGTTTTTGAGGTTCATCCACACTGTAGTATGTATCAGTACTTCACTACCTTTATGGCTATGTAATATTTCATTGTAAGGACATACCACACTTTATCAATTCATTCACCAGTAGACTTTAGGGTTTTTCCTACCTTTCCAATATGGTGAAAATGTTCATAGCTGCTATGAACACTCATGCACAAGTATTTACGTATCCGTTTTCAATTCATTGGGACATGCACATAGAATTGCTGAGTCCTATGATAATTCTATGTTCAGCTTTTTGAAAAGCTACAAGACTATTTTCCACAGTAACCTTCACTAGATTTTGAAAAGTATCTATAACCCAGTGAATTTCTTAAAATTCTCTTTATGGTTTCCTATACCAGTGTTTGGCAGAAGGTTTCAGAGTATATGTGACAATTCTTCCACTTAAAATTTCTCTCCTCTTATAGGAAAAATGAAAGCAAGGTTACACTAATGCCCAAAATTAGAATAACCACATATGTTGGCTTTAAATGGATAACGCACTAAACATACCATATGTATGCTTCCTTAAGTGAGATAATTAAACCAAAAGTAGTCAAACCTCTTCTTAGGAGGAAACTACCTTCTGACTTCAACACCTTCTGAAAACGGGTGAACCAGTAAGAAAAAAGTCATATTGCACGGAATAGAACTGTGATACAAGAGACTAATCTATCTGAGACTGGGAAATATAGCTGATACCATTAGGATGACAAGCCAAGACCCAAGTTTCACGTTTCTCTCTCTGAAAAGAGAAAAATCATGAGTTATACTTAAGTCATGATCTGGAAGGAACTAATATACAGTCACCAAATAAGCCTGGACTTTCACCAAGGAAAAAATATTCCAGAACTCATGAAATATTTCCACCATCGTGCCAAGGTTAAAGGGAATAATGGACAGTCATTGGTGCCATTTCTGTTTCTTTCTCTATGGCTTTCTTTACCCTTTAGGTGGTTCACTGTTAAAGATTACTTACCGTATTTTCTGGCGTATAAGACGACCGGGCGTATAAGACGATCCCCTAATTTTACAGTTAAAGCATAGGTTTAGGCCTATATTCGCTGTATAAGACTACAGCCTCGGAAGTGGGGGGTAGTCTTATACAGCGAATATAGGCCTAAACCTATGTTTTAACTGTAAAATTAGGGGGTCGTCTTATACGCCCGGTCATCTTATATGCCGGAAAATACGGTAATTTAGCTGCCCAATAGGAAAGCTGCAATTTCTCCATAATGAAGAAATAAAACGTAATAAATTATTAAAAGTTAACCCACAAACCCAATTATCAGGAAAAAAGTCTTTCAACAAATGTTGCTGAGACAACTGGATATCTACATGCAAAACAAAAATGGACCTTTACCTTACAAATTATAGAAAAATTAACTCAAAATGTATCAAATACCTAATATAAAAGCTAAAACTATTAAGACTCTTAGAAGGAAATACAAACTCACTTCAGATGTCGGCACACACACAGACTGAAAGTGAAAGGATGGAAGATATTCCATGCAAATGGAAACAAAAAAAAGAACTGGCTTAGCTACACTTACGAGATGAAATAGACTTTCAACAAAGCTATAATAAACACAAAGGTTATTACATAATGATAAAGGGGTCAATTCAACAAGAGGATACAATATTTGTAATTTATTCATAAAATATTTGTAAAAACATAGGAACACCTAAATATAAAAAGTAAATATTAACAGACCTAAATTTCACTTAAAAAGAAAGCTACTTACTCAGCACATACAGTTTTTCCCGCTGATGTATGTGCAGATACTAAAACAGACTGATTATTATCAACACACTGAATGGCTTCTCTTTGAAAAGCATCAAGAATAAATGGGTATTCCTGAAAAAAAAGAAATAATATCCACATGAAAATTCTAGCCACATCAGAACACACTTAAAATCAAAACGGGATGTTAGCAGAGCTCAGTGGTTGAGTGCTTGCCTCGCAACTGTGAGGTTCGAGGTTCAATTCTGGACCCTGGCCCTTGCAAACCCTATATGCTGAACTACAGTGCAACCAGTTAACTGCCAAGATGGCTCAGAGGTGAAGGTTCTCGCCTCCCATGTGGGAGAGCCCCAGTTCAGTTCCAGCCCCACACAGGCCCGTATCCAACTGTGTGGAATAAAACCATGTTATAACTAATCGTGTACAACTATGGAGACTGCTCTGGGACCTCCTCCCTTTTCTCTCTCTCTGTCTCTCATCTTCACTCAAACAATAAAATAAATCTTAAAAAAAAATTAAAGAGACATTGCCCCTGGAAGCATTCCAGGAGCCTTTCTTTAATGATTCTATTTAGGAAATATGCTACCCACCAGAGAAACTTAGAATAAAAAAGTCTTTAACTAGACTGTACAGAAGTTAATTATAATCTTTCAATTATTATATTATGCTTATATACGGTATACATTATAATAATTATAATATAGTAGTCATTACTTATCAAGAACATGCTTTGTGAGAGGCACTTTGCAACACATTTTTCATATATTATTATTAACTGTCACAACAACCCCTAAAGTATTACGTTTCACAGATGGTAACCCTAAGACTCTGAGAAGTGAAATCCCTCACTTAAGTTCACTTAGCAGAATAATACATTTATTAGATTTTAAGCATTCGTGCTTATTCTACCATACTGCCTTTTTTATTTAGAGAAAATGAGTTGGAAAATATGTATCAATCATTTAGGGTCTATCAGAACTTCAAAATCTATCTAATATAAGCATTAAGAGTTGTTTCATTAGAATCTTGTTAGCAACTCCTAAAAATACATGCAAAACGTATGGTACACATGCATTTTTCTTTTTCCTACAGAAAGGTTGACAATTTTCAGTAGATTCTTTAAAAAGATTGAGAATCATTAATTTTTTTAAATCTCATCACTTGAAGGTTGGTTTTCAGCATGGTTACTTATTCAGTTCTAACTATATTTGACTTCTGGTGGCTTTTTCTTATAGATACTGGAGAGTATAAAAATCTCACTTGTAAAAATTTATCTTTAAGATTTTTAGGAAAAACAGACTCACAAACTATATTGCCCCAAATACTGACCTTTGCAGCTTTTCCAACTCGAGGTTTAAGTGGTAAATAATCTTCATCTGCAGGAAGGGCAACCTGATGAAAAAGAACAAAACAAAACACCAATTTACTAGTCAAGAATTGATACACTCAGCACTTCATAACAAGTTATGGTTTGAAAAATAAAAGTGTCTGATAGTCTTAGACATATTAAAACTAAATAACTGCCTTTAAGAAGAAATCAAAATACTAGTTCAAAAAAACCTCTACTAGTCTTTAATCCAATAATCATCTACTTAAAAGCTTGTAAGACTATCTCCCTGAAGAAACTGTTTACTCAGGTTAGACCCTTTCTTAGCTGTCTTTACTCTTTCCTACATCTAATGTATTGCCTAATATTAATGAATGCTCAAAACAACCTGAGTAGACATAAAAAGAGATGACACTATATGAAAGAAAACTTACGTGAAATAAAATGATACTCCCTATGTCCCATACAGGAAATTATTCTCCAGTAAAGATTAAGATCTGGAAAGCAGTTCACAATACAGTGATCCCTCGTTTTTCGCAGTTAATGGGAACCAGAACCTTCCGCGAAAGCTGAAAAACCGCGAAGTAGGATTTGCCCCTAGGAATTTTCTCATGGGTCGATGTTGCACCGGAAACCAATCACGCGCCTTTATGAGAGCCCGTGGGATGGACTCTGAGTCAACTCATCTCTTTGTTTGACATGCAGGGATCCTTCTCTCGCGCGCATCCACATGAAACAACGCTCCTTTCCGCCATGTGGCTGCCGACATGGTGGTATTTTTTCATTTTTATTTTTTGATGAACATTTTGGGAAAACCCGCGAAGCACTGAAGCCGCAAAACGTGAAGCGCAAAGTGGCGAGGGAACACTGTATAGCTGAATTCCCAAGACTTAAACCTGTTAGCGTACAAATAATCGGAGGGTGCGAGGGACAGAAGGGGTGAGGGGGCGTGGCAGGCAAAATAAGGTACACACAGAAATTAGAAATAATTTCTAAGAGCTAAACTTAATATTAGTTTTTTTAGAAATATTGAAAAATTGTCGGTAAACTTGAAACTCAGTCACAATTAAGGTGATATGGACAGAATTTCAGAAAGAAATTAACTAGATTCTGACTATAATTAAGAAAAGTGAGGGGTGCTGGGGTAGCTCAATAGGTTGAACACTTGCCTTGCAACCATGAGGTCCAGGGATCAAATCCTGGCCCCGGCCCATGCAAAACCCATATGCTGAACTCCAGTGCAACTGATAACCACCAGCATGGTAGCAACGATTCTCCCCTCCCACGGAGAAGGCCCCCCAGTTCAGTTCCCGCCCCCAAAAGCCTTACCTCTACCTGTGTGGAATAAAACCATGTCACAACGAATGATAACTATGGAGACTGTTTGAGCCCCCTACCCCCACCCCATCTCTCTCTCACCTTCTCTCAAACAATAAAATAAAATCTTTTAAAATATAAGTGAAACTCAATAGATAAAATTTAATGAGTACTACTGAGTATAATAAATTTGCCAGAAAAAAATACGATGTTCTAAATCAAGCTTGTCCAACACAGCATTAGGGCCACATGCAGCCCAGGACAGCTTTGAATGCAGCCCAACACAAGTTCATAAATTTTCTTCAAACATTATGAGATTATTTCTTTGTGACACCCCCACCTTCTGATCCCTTTGAGTTCATCAGCTATCGTTAGTGTTAGTACATTTTATGTGTGGCCCAAGACAATTCTTCTTCTTCTCATGTGGTCAGAGGAAGTCAAAAGGTTGGACACTCCTATTCTAAATGAAATCTATAGGGGTTAGAAAACTTAAGATCTGGTCGTATATTCAGCACACATTAGGAAAGAGTTAACTTATAAGTGGCTTTTATTAGTGAATGAACACTTCTAAGAGACAGGAAGAGGCTTCATCAGTCTTTCCCTTAAAACTATATATTCCCCATTATTCTGATTCTAAGAAACTTCTAAGTAGTTTCTGATTCTCAGATAGTTTGATAGTGAGAGGACTACTTATCCAATAAATTAAGCAAATGACATACTTTTGTGCATCTCCATCTCTTATATGACAAAAGTCAGTCCATCTTAGAGAAAACAACCTTTGGCACACTGACAAACCCAAATTTCTGGATCTGAAAATCTTAAGACTAGATCCTAAAACACAGTGTTATTCCCATGATGATATGATCAACTTGTGGGCAGCATCTAGTTAGTTGGGTGACCACCCTTACATTTCTCCTTACACTTTCTATGACAGGAAGAACACTAACACAAAGCAATTCAGATTCTAGAATCTCTGAGATTTAACAGGAGTAGCAATAAATTGTGTTTTCATATGTATGATAATCAAAGAGTTTTGTTTTTATTCACTGAGAATAGTATGGGTAACACTAACATTTTTTTTTTTTTAAGTTTTATTTATTTATTTTATTAATTTTTTGACAGAGCAAGAGAGAGAGACAGAGACAGAGAGAGAACTGAACTGGGGGAACTCCCCAGTTCAGCATATGGTTCCGCACAGGCCGGGGTCAGGATTCGATCATCGGACCCCGGCGCTGCGAAGTGAGCGCTCAACCCTCTGAGCCATCCTGGCTTCCCCAACACTAACATATTAAAAGACAAACAGACAGGGAAAATAAAAGTCTGCAGTAACAGCAGAGCCAAAAAATACAAAAACACACCCAGCAGGAATCCACAAGAGTCAAATAGACTTAGCAATTAGTTACCAGTGAGAAATGGAGAGAGAAATCTAATTATAGTAGATTAAAAGATAAATGGAGGTTAGGAAGTCTACAAGTATTTTCCAAGCAGAGCATTCAAACGCAATTCTGAAAAGAAAAAGATCACATCTCTTTTGTTTATTTCTTTACTCAGTGAATAATAAAATGTACCTGACACTCAAAAGATATGTAGTAAATAAAGGACCATAACAGGGAAAAAGAAAAACAACATAATGACTAAAAAGCAACTTAGAACAAAAAGAGAAGCTTTTCAATATTTACACACCTATAGGAAAGGGCAAATAGAAAAAACCAGACTCTAGAAATAGTCAAGAGAAAACAGGATGATCTATCTAAGTCTTTGTGAAGGCAAGATCAAATACAACCAAGAAAACAGAGAGCAAACCTCCTTAGCATAAAACAGACAGTGACTTTTCCTTTGAGTGGATATGACAGGTGCAGATAGGGTTGGTGAAGAAGCTTGCAATCAGAGGACCCTCCAACTTGACATCCTCAAGTTTCTAGATCAGGGATTCCCAACCCTGTGCCCACGGACACCATGTGTGTGCGCCCACCATTATTTGACTGCATCAGAAGTTTTTCATAAACACTAAGTAAAACTATAATTTATTTTTATACATTTGTTAGAATTTTAAAATATTGTTTGAGTATCTACACAGGTTTATTATATTCGTTGGTATGTTTGTGATATCGTATGTATAAGTTTTTTCCTAGCTTTCGCCTTTCTACATGTCGCGTCTTGTTTAGCCGCTGCACTCTTTAAACTCTCCTCCACCCAACCGGGAGATGCGAAGTTGCCATTTTGATTGCGGTTGCTGGACTCATCAGGTCGTGACGGTTAGCTAGGATCACAGTGTTTTGATATATTCGATTTTAAATGAACTAAAAGCGAGGTAGGTCATCTATTATTATGGTGGCAATTTGATATGATATTGTAGTTCTATAACTATTTTTATTTTTATTTTTTTAGTCCTAAAATGAGTGGACCAAATAAGAGAAAACGAACCTATAATTTTAACACA